>CAUDMG010001135.1:1832500-1850000 GCA_958450375.1 Homarus gammarus | reverse complement strand
GTCATGTGTCAAGGGTCAAGGACGAGGTCATAGGGTAAGGATCAAGGACGAGGTCATAGGTCAAGGGTCAAGGGGGAGGTCATAGGTCAAGGACGAGGTCATAGGTCAAGGGTCAATGGCGAGGTCATAGGTCAAGGGTCAAGGACGAGGTAATAAGTCAAGGGCCAAGGACGAGGTCATAGGTGGTGGTCAAGCGTGAAGGTCACAGAGAAGCGAGACAGGGAGAGACTGACGTGTAAATATTCACCCGAGTAACATGAGATACTGTGTTGATCATATCTCCCTCCCTCCCTCCCTTCTTCTACCCTTCCCTCCATCTCTCCTTCTCCTTCTCTCTCCCTCCTTTCTTACCTCTCTCCCTCCATCTCTCTTTCTCTTTCTCCCTCCCTCCTTCCTTCCTTCCATCCTTCTACCCCTCCCTCCATCTCTCTTTCTCTTTCTCCTTCCCTCCTTCCTTCCTTCCATCCTTCTACCCCTCCCTCCATCTCTCCTTCTCCTCCTCCTTCCCTCCTTCCTTCCTTCCTTACCTCTCTCCCTCCACCTCTTGCTGCTTTTCTCCTTCCCTTCTATCTTCCCATCCTCTTTCTCTCCGTCTCTGTCTCTCTCTTAGCTTCCCTCCATCCTTCCCTATCCTCCTTCCTCCCTCTCTCGAAGGAATTGAGAGAGAGAGAGAGAGAGAGAGAGAGAGAGAGAGAGAGAGAGAGAGAGAGAGAGAGAGAGAGCAGAATACAATGAAGAAAGAAAATGCCAATAAATGTAAAACAAGAGAGGAAGAGAAGGAGAGAAGGGGAGGAAAGGGGAGGGAAAGAAGAGGAGAAAGGAAAAGATGTACAGGAAAGGTGATGGGTGATGGGAAGGGAGAGGAAGGGAGGAGGATGATGAGGAGAAAAGGAGCAAACGAAGGAAGGGAGGAAGCGGAGGGCAGGCAGGGAGATAGAGGCAAAAAGGAAAGTGAGAGAAGGAAGAGGAAGACGAAGAGGAGGAAGAGGAGGAGGAGGAGGAGTCACTTGAGAGAACCACTAACTTGTTTCTTCTCAAGTATCATTCAGAGTTGTTGTTGTTGTTGTTGTTGTTGTTGTTGTTGGTGGTGGTGGTGGTGGTGGTGGTGGTGGTGGTGGTAGTAATGTTGTTGGTGTTGTCGGTGTTGTTGTTGCTGTTATTGTTGTTGTTGTTGTTGTTGTTATTGTTGTTATATATTTTACTGTTATTGTTATTGTTGGCGCGGTTATAGCTTTTTTTTATTTGCATTTTTATTATTAAACTAAAAAAATAAAGGAACAAAAACATTATGAAGGGGATAAAACAAAGACATGACGAGAGGGAAACATAGACAGATAAAAACATAAAAAATAAATACATAAAAATGGAGAGGGAAAGATCTAAGAATACAGAATAAAAATGATAGCCAATAAAACAGGGAGAGACGCATGTGAGAGGAGGATCAAAGGAAGAGAGAGAGAGGGGGGGGGTGTGAAGTATGGGAGAGAGAGAGAGAGGAAGGGAGAAATATGAGAGAGAGGAGTGAAAGAGAGAGAGGAGTGAAAGAGAGAGAGAGGAGAGAGAAAGGAAGGGAGAAATATGAGAGACTGGAGTGAAAGAGAGAGAGAGAGAGAGAGAGAGAGAGAGAGAGAGAGGAAGGGAGAAATATGAGAGAGAGGAGTGAAAGAGAGAGAGAGAGAGAGAGACAAGAGAGAGAGAGAGAGAGAGGAGAGAGAAAGGAATGAGAGAGAGAGAGAGAGAGAGAGAGAGAAGAGAGAGAGAGAGAGAGAGAGAGAGAGAGAGAGAGAGAGAGAGAGAGAGAGCACCAAGGGGGTCCATTATTCTAGAGTGCCAACCCAGGGTGTCATACGAGGTCATCCACCACCTACCATGTACACGTCACTCACTACCCTGACCCCTCACTGGCACCCTCATGACTCCTCACTGGCACACCTCCCTCACCCCTTACTGGCACCTCCCTCACCCCTTACTGGCACACCTCCCTCACCCCTCACTGTCACCTCCCTCACCCCTTACTGGCACACCTCCCTCACCCCTCACTGTCACCTCCCTCACCCCTCCTCACGGACTAGCCTTCTTCCAGGAAATACTTCAACTCGATTGAAAAAAGAGGGGTGAGGGGAGGTTGACGAGTGAGGGGGAAGGTGAGGGGTGAGGGGAGGTGAGAAGGAGGTGAGGGGTGAGGGGAGGTGAGGAGGAGGGGAGGGGTGAGGGGAGGTTGACGAGTGAGGGGGAAGGTGAGGGGTGAGGGGAGGTGAGAAGGAAGTGAGGGGTGAGGGGAGGTTGACGAGTGAGGGGGAAGGTGAGGGGTGAGGGGAGGTGAGAAGGAGGTGAGGGGTGAGGGGAGGTTGACGAGTGAGGGGGAAGGTGAGGGGTGAGGGGAGGTGAGAAGGAGGTGAGGGGTGAGGGGAGGTGAGGAGGAGGGGAGGGGTGAGGGGAGGTTGACGAGTGAGGGGGAAGGTGAGGGGTGAGGGGAGGTGAGAAGGAGGTGAGGAGTGAGGGGGAGGTGAGGAGGAGGTGAGGGGTGAGGGGAGGTTGACGAGTGAGGGGGAAGGTGAGGGGTGAGGGGAGGTGAGAAGGAGGTGAGGAGGTGAGGGGAGGTGAGGAGGAGGGGAGGGGTGAGGGGAGGTTGACGGTGAGGGGAGGTGAGGGGTGAGGGGAGGTGAGAAGGAGGTGAGGAGTGAGGGGGAGGTGAGGAGGAGGTGAGGGGAGAGGGGAGGTGAGAAGGAGGTGAGGGGAGAGGGGAGGTGAGGAGGAGGTGAGGGGTGAGGGGAGGTTGACGAGTGAGGGGGAAGGTGAGGGGTGAGGGGAGGTGAGAAGGAGGTGAGGAGTGAGGGGGAGAGAATAAGCAGGGCTGCGTGAAGGATTATCTCCGTTTAAGTCCTCCTGTTTTTCTATTCCCTCCCTCCCTCCCTCCTTCCTTCCCTCCCTCCTTCCCTCCATCCCTCCTTCCCTCCATCCCTCCTTCCCTCCCTCCCTCCTTCTCCATCCCTCCATCCTTACCCCCACTGCTCATCCTTCCCCCTTCTTTCTCCTCCTTACCTTCCTCTCCGCCCACACTCTGCATGAGACACACACACACGCCTGACTTTATTCCTCTCTCTCTCTCTCTCTCTCTCTCTCTCTCTCTCTCTCTCTCTCTCTCTCTCTCTCTCTCCCTCTAGTTTCCTCGATTTACTTCACGATAGACAACCCAAATCTATATCAATCAACAATTTCCATCACAGGTTCATACAATAGAGAAGAAATAAAGCATTGACTAATGACCCCAGACCAAGGCAAGGGTTAGGTTAGGTTAGGTTAGGTTAGGTTAGGTTAGGTTAGGTTAGGTTAGGTTAAGGTTAGGTTAAGGTTAGGTTAGGTTAGGTTAGGTTAGGTTAGGTTAAGGTTAGGTTAGGTTAGGTTAGGTTAGGTTAGGTTAAGGTTAGGTTAAGGTTAGGTTAGGTTAAGGTTAGGTTAAGGTTAGGTTAGGTTAGGTTAGGTTAGGTTAAGGTTAGGTTAGGTTAGGTTAGGTTAGGTTAGGTTAGGTTAGGTTAAGGTTAGGTTAGGTTAAGGTTAGGTTAGGTTAGGTTAGGTTAGGTTATGTGGGATAGGTTAGGTTAGGTTAGGTTAGGTTAGGTTAGGTTAGGTTAGGTTAAGGTTAGGTTAGGTTAGGTTAGGTTAGGTTAGGTTATGTGGGATACTAGCGTGTATAACTCTTCAGTATTTAGATGTGAATATTGAGCCAATATTTATGGTGTGAGACCCTGAATAGACGGTGTTGAAGAATACTGCCGCCTTACACACACACTCTCTCTCTCTCTCTCTGTTCTATATGTCTCTATCTGTTTATCAGTATGTATGTATGTATTTATGTATGAATGTATATATGTATGTATGTATGTATGGTATATTTTTGTCTCTCTCTCTCTCTCTCTCTCTCTCTTCCCCTTTATCACACCTGATCACCCCTCCTCACTTTATATTTATTCCCCTTCTATATTTCACCTTTAACCCTCAGTTTCCTCTATCCCTTTCTTTTATCTTTCTCTCTCTATGTGTCAGGTTCTTTTTCTCTCTCTCTCTCTCTCTCTCTCTCTCTCTTTCTCTCTCTCTCGTCCATATCAATGTAAACGCGGCAACTTTAACCACATGTCCTCACAGCTGGCACGAGCGAGCGTTTTAGTGAGCTCTCAAACAGCTGGTGGCCGTCTCTCTTTCTTCTCCAGATGGTCAACGTCTCTCCACAGCTGGTCCCGTCTCTTCCCCTCCTCCTACCTCCCCTTCTCCTCCCCAACCTCATCTCCTAAACAGCTCATCTTCCCCACCCACCCCCCTTCCTCCCCCCCCTCCCCCCGTCACCCCTTCCTCCCCCCTCCCCCCGTCCCCCCTTCCTCCCCTCCACCCCAGCTGCCAATATTACCGGATATTAACCAGATGACGTGACTATAAATGAATGAACGTTTGTAAACACTTCTGACATGAATGTTTATTTTTTTTCTCGTGTTGAATGTGTTTAGTGAGTAATTATAACGCAGAAATAAAGTATCGATATAACAACATTGGTTTAAAAAAAAAATGGAATAATGATAAACAGAAATATCAGAGCAAATAAAACGGTAGTAGGGATGCGGTGGTCGAGTGAATAGAGAATGATTTTTTTTTTATACAGTATATCCTAGTGGTCGATGGTTCACGCCCCGGGGTTCTCAAAGTTCACCCAGCTGTGAATTGGTACCAAACTTTTTTTTTCAGTGAGGGAAGTGAAGGCTGTCAAGTGCAGTGTCGGCTTCTCTATTTCACTGTGTACAGGAAAGAGACTTAGGCTACAGTATGTTATATCCACTCTGCCTCTAATGGAGTGTCAGGCCTACAGGACCCATTCATTATGCAGTCGTTAATGTCAGTAGTAGGTGGTGTCAGTAGTGGGTGGTGTCAGTAGTAGGTGGTGTCAGTAGTAGGTGGTGTCAGTAGTAGGTGGTGTCAGCAGCAGGTGTTATCATTCGTGGGTAGTGTCAGCAATGGGTGGTGTCAGTAGTGGGTGGTGTCAACAGTGGGTGGTGTCTGCAATGGGTGGTGTCAACAGTGGGTGGTGTCAGTAGTGGGTGGTGTCAGCAGCAGGTGTTATCACTCGTGGGTAGTGTCAGCAATGGGTGGTGTCAGCAATGGGTGGTGTCAGCAATGGGTGGTGTCAACAGTGGGTGGTGTCAGCAATGGGTGGTGTCAACAGTGGGTGGTGTCAGCAGTGGGTGGTGTCAGCAGTGGGTGGTGTCAGCAGTGTGAGGGTCCCCCACTATTACTGGGGAGACTGATGAGGTTTTAAGTAACGTGGGGATGAGTGATGCTTCTCCTCCTCTCCCTTACCTCCCTCCATCTCTCTCTCCCTTCCTCATTTCACCCTTCCTCCCTTCTCCCCTCCCTTCATACCCCCCCCCCCCTCCCTTCCCTCCCTGCCTCTTGTTGATGATCTTGTCTAGACACACACACACACACACACACACACACACACACACACACACACATCAAACACACACACACACACACACACACACACACACACACACACACACACACACACACACACATCAAACACACACACACACACACACACACACACACACACATCAAACACACACACACACACACACACACACACACACACACACACACACACATCAAACACACACAGATACTCGGTGAGATATCCACTTTTTCACTGTATGCGAGAGGTTGATGAGTGCGAGAGGTTGATGAGTGCGAGAGGTTGATGAGTGTGAGAGGTTGATGAGTGCGAGAGGTTGATGAGTGCGAGAGGTTGATGAGTGTGAGAGGTTGATGAGTGCGAGAGGTTGATGAGTGCGAGAGGTTGATGAGTGCGAGAGGTTGATGAGTGCGAGAGGTTGATGAGTGCGAGAGGTTGATGAGTGTGAGAGGTTGATGAGTGCGAGAGGTTGATGAGTGCGAGAGGTTGATGAGTGCGAGAGGTTGATGAGTGCGAGAGGTTGATGAGTGTGAGAGGTTGATGAGTGTGAGAGGTTGATGAGTGCGAGAGGTTGATGAGTGCGAGAGGTTGATGAGTGCGAGAGGTTGATGAGTGTGAGAGGTTGATGAGTGCGAGAGGTTGATGAGTGCGAGAGGTTGATGAGTGCGAGAGGTTGATGAGTGTGAGAGGTTGATGAGTGTGAGAGGTTGATGAGTGCGAGAGGTTGATGAGTGTGAGAGGTTGATGAGTGCGAGAGGTTGATGAGTGCGAGAGGTTGATGAGTGCGAGAGGTTGATGAGTGCGAGAGGTTGATGAGTGCGAGAGGTTGATGAGCGCGAGAGGTTGATGAGTGCGAGAGGTTGATGAGTGCGAGAGGTTGATGAGTGCGAGAGGTTGATGAGTGCGAGAGGTTGATGAGTGCGAGAGGTTGATGAGTGTGAGAGGTTGATGAGTGCGAGAGGTTGATGAGTGCGAGAGGTTGATGAGTGCGAGAGGTTGATGAGTGCGAGAGGTTGATGAGTGCGAGAGGTTGATGAGTGTGAGAGGTTGATGAGTGCGAGAGGTTGATGAGTGCGAGAGGTTGATGAGTGCGAGAGGTTGATGAGTGCGAGAGGTTGATGAGTGTGAGAGGTTGATGAGTGTGAGAGGTTGATGAGTGCGAGAGGTTGATGAGTGCGAGAGGTTGATGAGTGCGAGAGGTTGATGAGTGTGAGAGGTTGATGAGTGCGAGAGGTTGATGAGTGCGAGAGGTTGATGAGTGCGAGAGGTTGATGAGTGTGAGAGGTTGATGAGTGTGAGAGGTTGATGAGTGCGAGAGGTTGATGAGTGTGAGAGGTTGATGAGTGTGAGAGGTTGATGAGTGCGAGAGGTTGATGAGTGCGAGAGGTTGATGAGTGCGAGAGGTTGATGAGTGCGAGAGGTTGATGAGTGCGAGAGGTTGATGAGTGCGAGAGGTTGATGAGTGCGAGAGGTTGATGAGTGTGAGAGGTTGATGAGTGCGAGAGGTTGATGAGTGCGAGAGGTTGATGAGTGCGAGAGGTTGATGAGTGCGAGAGGTTGATGAGTGCGAGAGGTTGATGAGTGCGAGAGGTTGATGAGTGCGAGAGGTTGATGAGTGCGAGAGGTTGATGAGTGCGAGAGGTTGATGAGTGCGAGAGGTTGATGAGTGCGAGAGGTTGATGAGTGCGAGAGGTTGATGAGTGCGAGAGGTTGATGAGTGTGAGAGGTTGATGAGTGCGAGAGGTTGATGAGTGCGAGAGGTTGATGAGTGCGAGAGGTTGATGAGTGCGAGAGGTTGATGAGTGTGAGAGGTTGATGAGTGTGAGAGGTTGATGAGTGCGAGAGGTTGATGAGTGCGAGAGGTTGATGAGTGCGAGAGGTTGATGAGTGCGAGAGGTTGATGAGTGCGAGAGGTTGATGAGTGCGAGAGGTTGATGAGTGCGAGAGGTTGATGAGTGCGAGAGGTTGATGAGTGTGAGAGGTTGATGAGTGTGAGAGGTTGATGAGTGTGAGAGGTTGATGAGTGCGAGAGGTTGATGAGTGCGAGAGGTTGATGAGTGCGAGAGGTTGATGAGTGCGAGAGGTTGATGAGTGCGAGAGGTTGATGAGTGTGAGAGGTTGATGAGTGCGAGAGGTTGATGAGTGCGAGAGGTTGATGAGTGCGAGAGGTTGATGAGTGCGAGAGGTTGATGAGTGCGAGAGGTTGATGAGTGCGAGAGGTTGATGAGTGCGAGAGGTTGATGAGTGCGAGAGGTTGATGAGTGCGAGAGGTTGATGAGTGCGATAAAGACCAATTGTTCACCTTCTTCACCATTTGCCTCTTCCTCTTCTTCCTCACGTCCTCCTATCCCTCCACCTCATCTCCTCATCCCCCTCCTCTTCCTTCTTCTCCTCTTCCACCACCTCCTACTCCTCCTCCTCCTCCTCCTCCTATATCTCCTCCTCCTCCTCCTCCTACATCTCCTCCTCCTCCTCCTCTTCCTTCTTTTCTTCTTCCACCTCCTCCTCCTCCTCTTGCTTCTCCTCTTTCGCCTCCTCCTCCTCTTCCACCACCTCCTTCTCTTCCTCCTCCTCCTCTTTCTTCTTTTCTTCTTCCACCTCCTACTCCTCCTCCTCCTCCTCTTCCTCCTTCTCCTCCTCCTCCTCCTCCTACCCAGCACACTAATGAACCACTGTTGTCATTTACTCACCAATAAAAATGCAAAAAATAAAATAAATCGATAAATTTGATTAGTGAGAAACAAACTCGTTCCAATATTTAACCCAATGGCGAGTTTTTGTCCCCCAGGCAAGAGGGGCGCGAGGAGGAAGGTCAGAAGAGGAAGAAAAGAGAGAAAATAAAAGAAAAGATGAAAGGGGAAATGAAAGAGAGAGAAGAGGATGTGAAGTGGGAGGAAAACGAGAACTAGAAAGGGTGAGGGAAGAGGCGAGAGAGAGAGAGAGAGAGAGAGAGAGAGAGAGAGAGAGAGAGAGTAAAAAGATAGTTAGTCTCTGTCTGTCTGTCTGTCTGGCTGTCTGTCTGTCTATCTGTCTGTCTGCCTGTCTGTGTCTGTAGTCCCACCCTGCAAGCTCTACCATACAGATAACTAATTAATTATTAATATAAACACAGCTTAATTAATTAGTTAAGGGTCATTCATGCACTCTAATTAGTAGGGTTTTAAGGTTCTCTGATTAGTGGGAGTCATTTAGGTACTTTAATTAGTGACGTCATTTACGCACCTTAATTAATAAGGTCACTGAGGCAACCTGCGACCTACCCTGCCTTTGTAAGAAAACAATTAGGGGTTCCTAATGAGATGGACAGGTGCCACTCAGATCAATTAATTACCTGTCAGGAGATGGCTGAGGGGAGGGGTAGGGAAGGGGAGAGGAGAGGAAGGAAGGGGAGGGGAGGGGAGAGGAGAGGAAGGAATTGGAGGGAAGGGGAGAGGAGAGGAAGGAAGGGGAGGGGAGGGAAGGTAGTGGGAGGATGTGGAGTGAGTCAGAGGTCTGAGGCTTAGCTCACAAGACAAAATCCCATTGGAGTTAAATCCCCCTAGAAGCTACAATCCAACAGAAGCAAGAGGAAGAGAGGGAAAAGAATGAGAGGAAACAAGAGAGGAGAGGAGAAGGGAGGAGGAGGAAAGGAAAGAAGAGAAGAGGTGAAGGAAGCGAGGAGGGAGGCGTGGGGAGGGAGCAGGAGTAGGAGGAGGAGGAGGAGGAGGAGGAGGACAGGTGACCCCGTATTACCGCACAGGTGTCACGTAACTTAATGTCACCTGAGCTTCCCCCTCACCTCACGCACTCCTGGAGCAGTCTCGTGTATGTATGTATGTATGTATGTATGTATCCTCCGACTACAGCCTTCCCCTCTTAGTATTAAAGCCACTATCTTTCACTATGGGTTAAGTTATGATAGGTTAAGTCAACTATAGATTAAGGTGTTTAATCTTCAGGTGAAATAAACAGAGGGGGGGGGGGGGTTAATCTTCATGTGATCCCCCCACCCCTAAAAAAAAACTGTTCAGATTATTAAGGTCCTAAACCACCCTGGACGACACGTGACTCTTGGCACTTTAAATCTTATTAAAATTCCCAGACATACTTAACGCATTAGCTTTCCTTTTGTCGTCAGCTATATTGTGAGTTAGAGAGGGAGAGAGGGGAGGGTAAGATGGCGTGAGAGGGAAGGATGAGTGTGAGAGGGAAGGGTGGAGTGAGGAGGAGGGAAGAATAGAATGGGAGAGGGAGGGTACGATGGAGTGAGAGGGAAGGAAGGTGGGAGGGAGAGGGAGGAAAAAGAGAGAGTATAATACCTGGGATTAACTGGGGTCCTGAGATGACATTAGACGCATTGTTCATTTGTGTGTCAGTGTGTGTTTTCCTCTCTCTCTCTCTCTCTCTCTCTCTCTCTCTCTCTCTCTCTCTCTCTTTCATGTACTCAGGTGGTCTTTTTGCTTTAACTAAGAAATGTAGAATCTCTCTGGTACATTCCTGCAACACAATTGGGCCAAATTGAATTTCCGATAAGTACCTGTAAGTAACTAACCTAACCTAACCTAACCTAACCTAACCTTCCCAGATTGTGTTAGGGCGTTTAACCATCAGACGAGGAAAATTCCGAGTTACCGTATTAACCTACACACCCGGGCAGGTTCCCCGCCACCTGTAGTGTGCACACGTTATCAAGTGCACCCATTTGTCCATAACGTGTGACTCAACACTCATACGTCGCCCAAGTACCATTACTTATCGTCCAAGAGGCTGTTGTCTTAACCTGTATACAGTATAAGAACGATATCATATTTGTTCGCCCAGGTTCTGACGTCTCTGTTCATCGCTCACAAGTTGCCATGTTGGTAGTATACACGGCTCTTATGGTGCTCAGTTTGTGTATTAAATCAGCGAGCAAAATTAATTCTCCTCGGCATTTTCAGCGCGCCAGAGAGAGGAGGAAAGATGGAATTACATTACAGAAAAATACACAGGGGCATAAGGGCCGTCTTGTGATGCATTTGATAGCTGTTTTAGCCTCTAGGGTGATGAGGTCACACACACAGCGTCTGGGCTCGTGTGTGCATGATGCATGGCCACAGTCGCTGGGGTATATACTTTTTAATAACCCGGAGTGCTGTCGCGGAGAGTAAGCGGAGGAGTGAAAAAGGAAGAAGTACGCGGGCAGGAGGAGGAGGAGGAGGAGGTAGCGTGTTGTTATGGCGGAGTTACGGCGCAATTCCAACGTCATCCAGACAGCCAGACTTGTGAACGAGAATGAGGACGACATTAACCCATGAATCTTTGAGAATCGGGACAAAGTTACACAAGTCTCAGTTACTCTTGTTTAGTGACTGTCGCCTCGTTTCAGCCACTCCTGCTGCTACATATCTTCTCCCCTTCCACGCCCGACTTATGATAGGACAATTCTTAAAAAAAAAGTTTGTGTAGTAACTTTCCCCGCAAAAACAAAGCAAGAACTAGTGATGTGAGGTGGTATCTAAGTAGCTCACCTCACTCATGAAATAAGGATGTGTTTATAATGGTTTGTATAGGAAATTTAGATCACCTGAAGATTCGTGCCTCAGTTTATTTCACCTGGTTATTAAACACCCTAAGTCTAATTGCGTGTTAGGTTAGGTTAGATTAGGTTAGGTTAAACTTAAGGTGCATTAAGGTGGGGGTGATTCTTTAAGTCATCCTCAAGTAGTTTCTCTTAATTCTGAATTTTCAAAGATTCGTATGTTAATTTTTCTTCTTATTTTACCATTTTAAGCTGCGATACGAATATGATGACGAATGGAGAGTTGAACTAAGATTCTCTCTCACAACCAGACGAGTTCTTTTATTTCTTGCTACGTTGGTAAAAATATTGCATTAATATTTGAGAATCTAAACCCATAACTACAGCACGATAATGGAGTAATATGTGTGAGGAGGAGGGAAAGGAGGAAGAGGAGGAGGGAGAGGAGGAAGAGGAGGAGGGAAAGGAAGAAGAGGAGGAGGAGGAGGAGGAGGAGGATGTGCAGGGGGGGGGGGGGGAGTTGTGTTTCCATGTAAGCTTTATTAATATTTTTACTAGTGATCGCAAACAAACAAGAAGACCTATGTTGACATGAAGAGAGAGAGAGAGAGAGAGAGAGAGAGAGAGAGAGAGAGAGAGAGAGCACTCATTGTCTACGAAGAGCTTTTTTTTTTGGACTCGACTAAAACAGTGTGTACAAAACAAACACACGTCTATCGTCTCGGTGTGGGTGTGACAGGTTCGAC
Source organism: Homarus gammarus (assembly GCA_958450375.1). NCBI lineage: Eukaryota > Metazoa > Arthropoda > Malacostraca > Decapoda > Nephropidae > Homarus > Homarus gammarus. Next base: position 1,838,293 of record CAUDMG010001135.1, on the reverse strand, counting down.
TTTCTGGTCTTCTCATTTCTTCTCTTTTGTATTTATTTATATATTTATCTTACCTCCTCGTGTTATTTTTATATTTATGGATTACTATGATTATTTTTATCTTTTTTCTACCTTAACACTATTCACATTTGGTCGTAATATAAGTTAAGCCAAAATTAAATCTAAATGAATGTAGATTAGATTATGTTCAACACCTGAGGTTGATTTTAATTACCATGAAGGGGTAAATTGTTGTTTTAACCAGGTGGCCTCAGACTAACAACGGTTGGGGTAAACACAGGTTATAAATGTACTTTTATATGAGATAGTGTTATAGCAAGTCACAGGTGTGGTTAACTGACAGGTATGGACAGATGTGGTTGACTGGCAGGTGTATACAGGTGTGTCTGGACAGCTCACAACTGTTCCAATATTTTCCAACTCACAACTGCTGGCCTCCACTGTTTACCGTACAGATATTTTATAATATTGGTTTCAGTTTGTATTGCTCGCGGCCTTATATATTATGCAGATAATTGTTGTTGACAGAACTGTGTGGTCCTGTAATCACATTGTTTACTGTACAGTTATTTGGTGATGTTAGCTTATGTTGTTTACCCTCACATAGTTGGTGTGTTTTTTAACATATTTTTCGTCACATAGATCTTAGCTGTTTGTTAACATAAGTGTGTTTATTGTGTCCTATTTAGTAAACAAACGGCATAAATGTGTCAGTCAATAAAAAATCGGTGTTTTGTATAACTTTTAAGAACAATTAATATTAAATAATTAAAACGTGTGTAAGAGACAGCGACCTCCACGACCTTGGTGTGTGTGTGTGTGAGTCATGTAAGACACTACAGGAAGTCGTGGCTCCTGGTGTTGATGTGGAAGTGTTTCATTCTTTGAACGTCTGAGGCGATAAAATGACTGAAGTAAATCTGACAAAAGTTAGGGGTTAGGAGAACAATTAGGAAGCAGTGTGTTAATGATCGTGACCTGAGAGTCTTAATGTTGTTACCGAAGAAAACAATAATATATATACATGTATATATCAGTTTCTCTGGGCTGCCTTCCCCTTCGTTACAACATTCTGCACGTCTTCCTCCTGCATAATATTTTGGAAACTGTCGTAAGTCTTGAAAGTTTTGGAGTTTGGTGAATAAAAGCAGAACAGTCTGGCAGCCCGGGGAATATTGATAAGTCTCTTATGGTGTTATACATGTTATTCTATTTTATGATATTCAGGAACAACAACACAGACGGTAATACAAACATCTGGCTGGCAGCGGTTTAAAACTTCCATAATCTCTTTATTAATAAAAATCTTCCGTTTTATAATATGGCCAAATAGTATTTACAAGTAACTTTTAAATTCAATTGTTGAGCGGCAGAACTATAGTACAAATATTACCGGAACCTACAAAGGGAATATTATATAAAAAAAAATCCCTAAAACACTTCCTGTACCGAGTTGCCAAACGTAACTGAGCAGTGTTAACAAAGAGGATGACGTCCTGTGTAGTACCTAGTGTCCTGGAAGTAAACCTTGTATATAAAAGTTTCGTAGATGTTCAGAAGATAATATTTTTACAGCGTGGACGACAGAGGTAAAAGAATAACAGGAAACACAGATAACTCAGGAAGGAAGGAAGGAAGGAAGGAAGGAAGGAAGGGAAAGATAGAGAACAGGAGGGAGAAAGAAGAAAGCGTGATAAAAGAATAAGAAGATATAATATCGTGCCAGCCAGTGTGATTGAACAACAGAGAAAATTTACAATAAGTTGAGAGAGAGAGAGAGAGAGAGAATAAGAAACAACAACAAGGAAGTGAGACAGACAGACAGACAGACAGACAGACATACCTACAGTACAGCAGCTCAGGACAGGGTCGACGGTGTGCGTGATGAACGTGTAAGTTACCTGCTGAATAATTTAATAGACCTCAGATAAAAACTTTGAGCCACATGCAAAAGCCAACAATGAAGACTTTAATGGCCCTTCATTACAGCCACGACGCAGGGAAAAAAAAAGTTTGCCTAAAAATGGCTCGACAAATGAGGAATTGTTTGGGTATTTATGGTGTATATTGGCAACAAGAGATAAAGAAAATGGGTCAAATAATAGTAGATCAACAGAAAATGGGTCAAACGCTAATATAGAGCAATGGGAAATGGGTCAAATAATAGCAGATCAATGGAAAATGGGTCAAACGCTAACAGATCAACAGAAAACGGGTCAAACGATAATATAGACCAACAGAAAACGTGTCAGACAATAGCATAAACTAAAGAAAACGAGGCAAATATTATAGAAATATCCTAAACATCGATGGATTTTTTTTTTGTTCTTTAAGCGATGCGTCTTACAGAATGAGAGAGAGAGAGAGAGAGAGTTAAACTGCAGAGGAATTTTACTGTACTGACTAAAGCTTCACTTACTAGAACTTGCCATTAATCACGAATCACTACACACACACACACACACACACACACACACACACACACACACACACACACACCTAAAGGCACTCTTAACTGTGTCACATTTATCACCATATTATTCTCTTTAAAAATGAAAATTACTTTGGAAATTCAAAACTTGCAAGACGAAAACATTTTAACTACGTCAGTGAGTAACACGGAGAAACCAAATGTTGATGGTGAACACTGTGATCGATGAACACTGTGATTGATGAACACTGTGATTGATGAACACTGTGATTGGTGAACACTGTGATTGGTGAACACTGTGATTGATGAACACTGTGATTGATGAACACTGTGATTGATGAACACTGTGATTGATGAACACTGTGATTGGTGAACACTGTGATTGATGAACACTGTGATTGGTGAACACTGTGATTGATGAACACTGTGATTGATGAACACTGTGATTGGTGAACCCTGTGATTGGTGAAGACTGTGATTGGTGAAGACTGTGGTTGGTGAACCCTGTGATTGATGAACACTGTGATTGATGAACACTGTGATTGGTGAAGACTGTGGTTGGTGAACCCTGTGATTGGTGAAGACTGTGATTGGTGAAGACTGTGATTGGTGAACCCTGTGATTGGTGAAGACTGTGATTGGTGAACCCTGTGATTGGTGAAGACTGTGGTTGGTGAACCCTGTGATTGGTGAACACTATAATTTGTGAACACTCTGATTGGTGAACACTGTGATTGATGAACACTGTGATTAATGAACATTTATTGTATGATTGGTGAATATTGGTGAATAAATGTTGTTGTTGTTGCTGTTTTTGGAGGGGGGTTGGGAGGGGGGGTTTGGGAGGCGGTTGGGAGGGGGGTTGGAGGGGAGGAGGGGGTTGGGAGGGGGTGGGGGAGTTGGGAGGGGGGGAGGGGGGTTGGGAGTGGGAGGGGGTTTGGGAGGGGGTTGGGGGGGATTGGGAGGGGGGTGGGAGGGAGTTGGGAGGGGGTTGGGAGGGGGGAGTTGGGAGTGGGGGTGGGGGTTGGGAGGGGGGTTGGGAGGGGGAGTTGGGAGGGGGATTGGGAGGGGGATTGGGAGGGGAGGTTGGGAGGGGGGTTGGGAGGGGGGGTTGGGAGGGGGAGTTGGGAGGGGGGGTTGGGAGGGTAGGTTGGGAGTGGGGGTTTGGGAGGGGGGTTGGGAGGGGGAGTTGGGAGGGGAGGTTGGGAGGGGGGGTTGGGAGGGGGGGCGTAATAGCCTAGAAAACCTGACGTATTACTTATCTCCATTTTTTTTACGTTCCCATTAAATTCACTTTCAGGCAGAGGCCAAAAACTTAACTTAATAGTGAATGATAAACCATGTCAAGTCTTTATTGTTCTACTGATTAAAATAAATTATACAGAATTTAACATTTTCCCAATACAAAAAAAAAAAAAATTCTGCAAAAAAAAGGATAAAAAAGTCATTCTTCTTATATATTTTTTTGTTAAATTACACTATTAAAAAAAAATCTAACTTTTATCTGATTTGACTTTTATCGTAAAAAAAAAAATAAAATACAATATCAAGAACAATATAATATAATATAATATTATTCTCAGGTCTGGTCAGTAAATGTTTTATGTTACGTCGTATTAACATTTCTCTATGATATTTATATACTGTCGGGATGCATTATACTATCTATTATTCACAAGGAAACATGAATTATTCTAGTATGTTTATTTTATATATTTTTTTTTACACTCGTTGAATAATAAACGAAGGAACATGAAGGAAAGGTGAAATACATAACTAACCCACGCTGTAAAGTCTGCGAGTCAGTGTTATTTGTAACCTGATGACGAATATATATACAAACATACTGTGTACTAATACATACTTAATGTTTACTATTGATTAATGTAACAGTAAGTCTTGAAATGTGTTGAATATTGTAAATCCATTCAGGGAGTGAGGGAGGGACATACACCACGACACTTCACGACATACACCACGACACTGCACGACATACACCACGACACTGCACGACATATACCACGACACTGCACGACATACACCACGACACTGCACGACATACACCACGACACTGCACGACATACACCACGACACTTCACGACATACACCACGACACTGCACGACATACACCACGACACTTCACGACATACACCACGACACTTCACGACATACACCACGACACTGCACGACATACACCACGACACTGCACGATATACACCACGACACTTCACGACATACACCACGACACTGCACGACATACACCACGACACACAAACAGGACATTGCTGGCAGGTTAACTATGATGTGGTGCTAATTTAGACCCTACATGCATCGTATTTCTACAATAATTATCGTATAACTGGTAATTTTCGGATCCATTTTATCTAATCCTCACTACAATGGCTGGCCACTAAGAACCAGCGATAGAACTAAGTATGTTCAATGAGAGGAGGCGAGCAGGCATCGTGGCCGGAGCTACACGCAAACACCATCGCTTACCCTTAAGTTATAATAGGTACCCATTTACAACTGGGTGGACTAGGAGTGCGGTGAGATCGAAGCATCGACCCTTAGGACAGGAGTAGAGTGCTGTATCCACTCGGCCACCGCACACCATTCTTATCCTCACAGGTCATCATAACATACCCAAGACAGTTCACTCACTGTTCTTATATCTCTCTTATTATTTATTTGTTAATGACTAGTGTATCGACTCAAATAGAATACTCGTAGCGCAGTAATACATTATAACAATATATCCCGCTAACTTCGCCAGGACAGGAGTCTATACTGCCTGGCTTGACTACAAGACGCAGATCAACCCGGGTTAAATCCTGGCTGGCGGCTCATCTAGGTGTACTCTGCTATTCATTCCAGGAACTAGATTTTACATGGCCTTTATATTTAATTTATCACATCACAAAGTGCACGACTCACAGTTTTAACGTATGTAAATTCTGCTCCATTATTCATTCACTAAACTGATTTGCATTATACATGACATCAATTTTCACAAGAGCGTTCAGGTAAATAAGTTATAAACACAGACCAGGTATTACTTAGTTAACGAATGCGAAAATAAGTTATACACACACGGTCATGAAAAACTTATTACAAGGAATAAAAAAATAAATAAGTCGTATTTCAGGAGAGTTGATGAGTTTTGTGTCGATATTATTAAAACGTGAGGAAAAAGGTAAAATTAAAACGCACATTTTGAAACACATTGAAATTTAATAAGAAAAAGTTTCCCTGTAGATGGCGTTTAAGTTAGCTTGGTATGGGATGAACACAGGAAGAGCTTTTACCAGATGGTGTGTGTGAGAGAGAGAGAGAGAGAGAGAGAGAGAGAGAGAGAGAGA
>CAUDMG010001135.1:1822500-1827500 GCA_958450375.1 Homarus gammarus | reverse complement strand
CAGGTCAGGCGGGATGGCAACTACAGCCCTCCCTTACTTATCAATCCCTCTAGATATTTACATCTCTCTCGTAATCTCTGTCTTCTCCTGGTACTCATAGCCCTAGTTTTATCCATTAATATCTCTACCATCATTCCCTCATCCTTAGTCGTATTAGGTCACAGTATCAAATAAGAGTATAACAAAAAACAACAACAACAAAAACAAAAACAACAACAGCAAAAACAATAACAAAAAGTAACAAAAGAGAGCGAGGATGACAGGTAAACAAGTCCTAGTGTGGCTGCCGCATCACACAGGCCATTGTTCTTGTTTACATGTATTCCTCCGCCTCGACATGTAGGATCTTTAAGCACGTACACGGAACCTGTTTATACGCCAGACAACAATTCTTAAAAGATGAAGTGGGATAAATCTGCCTCACAAGCAAAGCAAGATAAGTCCATGTGTTGCTTTGTTTATACAGTCACCGAGAACGTATACCCAGATTTTAATATATAGCTATTTTATGAACAGGACGATCTCTTTCAGTGGTTCTGGGTAAAAATGGGTGTTGCTGTGTTGTATATCCTCTGGTGGATGGATGATTGGTTGAACACGTCAGGAGGTTAAGCTAGAGGCCTTTGAGACCGATGGCTTAAGCAATAACACCTTGAGCGTGATAACGTGAGCTATAATCTTCAAAGGGTTCAAACATCGTCCTCAAAGGGTTAAAGTTAAACCATCAATGTCAAAGGGTCAAATCATAGCCGTTAAAGGGTTAAATTATAGTCATCACAATGTTAAACCACAGTCCTCAAAGGGTTAAATCACAGCTCTTAAAGGGTTAAACCATCATCCTCAAAGGATTATAGATTAAACCAACACCATCAGAGTTAACAACATTCAAGAGTAGTGAGGATCTAATAATGGGATGTAAATACAATATAATTCACAGTCTGAACAAACAATATATTACCTTTATTATTATTATTATTATTATTATTATTATTATTATTATTATTATTATTATTATTATTATTTTTAATATTATTATTATTATTATTATCATTATTATTATTATTATTATTATTATTATTGTTGTTGTTGTTGTTGTTGTTATTTACCTGTTAATTATTCCGATTAATTATTTATATCATCATCATCATCATCATCATCATTATCTCCCATTACCCAACCAACCTACACCTCTTCGTATTTATTCAACAACATAACACTGAACTCACTGTCCTCCCAACACACACACACATAGATGAAATACGAAATCTTTTTATAAACTTCGGCAGACGCTCTCAGGATACTTTACAGTAAGGACCATGCATAAGATATGGCCAGACAGAGAGTTGCATTAAGAGCGTGTCTGTAAATGGAGTTGGCTTTAGGAACCAGGATGCATTTTTGAATAGAGGACCCAAATGAGGTTTAGTTAGTTGAGGCGAGAGCGAAATGTTAGCAGTGAGAGAGAGAGAGAGAGAGAGAGTGTGGGGTTTCCAGATGTATGATATAATTCAAGGCGCGGTGGGGCTTCGTTCTGTTACGGTTTCTGAGTTTCGATTAAAATTTATTCAGATGGACTGTACTGTATTTGTGTCTGGCGATTTTCAGTTGCAGTACAAGGTGTAAGCAGCCTGATTTATTATTATTATTATTATTATTATTATTATATTATTATTATTATTATTATTATTATTATTATTATCATTATTATTTTAAAGAAATTCATTGAAGATATCGAAATTTTGAGCTATTAAAGACGTAGTTAGAGTAATTATTATTATTGTATTCAGGTAAATAGTTCAAAATTGGGCTTTATTTTTTTAACCTTGTTCAACTGAGATAACATAACATACCTAAACATACTGTATAATGATTTTGAGCTATCACATTTAAATATATAATAATTTTAAGCTAACGTAGATAAAATATGACAATTTTGAGTTACTCAGCGCCGGGTAAAACAAGGAGCCTTAGTTTCCGTGCTGTCAAAAGTTACTAATATTTCAGGAGTAAATCCGCTTTCGTGTACTTATTCTGATTCCCAGAACTCATGTGTATGTGTGTGTGTGTGTGTGTGTGTAATAATAATAATAATAATAATTAACGGTTTATTGAAAGAGCTTGGCAGCCAGAAGGCTGAAAATATACAGTTACATATTTGGGGAATGGGTTACGAATTACAAATAATATACAAGTAACATAAGTGACACAAATAAGACATATAATAACTTAGATGGGGAAAAGCTCAAACTACAGTTCATTTCAACATAGTGACAGTGTTACAGTATTACAAGTTATTGATAATTTTTACAATGGTTGGGACTGGGCTGTTCTTATAGCGATCAGTTCGTGCACGTATGGGCTGGATGCGGTTGTGGTGTCGCACAGCAATTCTCGGACAAGGGATCTCAGGTGGTAGTAGGAGCCGGTGTCGGGGATGGTGTAGAAGCTTCTTACCAAATTTGCAGATGAGGTCGTGGTGATGGTCAGTGAGAGTCGAAAGGGTCAGTGTGTTGAGCGCTTCTTGATATGTGGAGTAGGAGGGGGAGAGAATAATCTTGCATGCCCTCTTTTGCACTTTTTCTAGGTGTTTACGTTGTGTGGCATTTAGGGAGGAAGACCAGGTGGGGGAGGCATAGGTGAGCTTGGGAAGTATGAATGTTGTGTAAACACTGAGGAGCTCGTGTGCAGGAACTCCGAGGGACTTGAGTCGGCGGAGGAGGTGGAGACGGAAACTGGAGGATTTGACAACTTCATTGACGTGTGGTTTCCAATTTAGTTTGTTGTCTATGGTGACGCCGAGGAGCTTCGTGGAATCTACAACCTGGAGTGTGTTCGGACCTAGAGTAATGGAAGGAGGTGGGACAATGTCGGAGGAGAGGTTGATGTGCATAACCATGGTCTTGGTATGGTTGATGGTGACATGGTTGTTGGTGGCCCAGTTTTGGAGACTGTTCAATAAATCCTGAAGGGCGGTATAGTTGGGAGCAGAATTGTTGACGCTGATCCCAATGGTGGAGTCGTCGACATATTTCCAGCGAGCAGGGGTTTCTCTTAGGGCATCATTGATGAGCATAAGGAAGCAGAGTGGTCCCATCTTGGTGCCTTGGGGGACGCCACAGGTGAGTGACTGAAAGGTGGAGACAGCCCCTCGGAAGCGTACAGCTTGGCGTCGGTCACTGAGGAAGTCTGTAAGCCATGGTATGAGGCTTCTTCGAAGCCCGAGGTCAATAGCTTTGTTGATGATTATATTGTGGTCGACTAGGTGTGTGTGTGTTTCCCATCTATTAAATTAACATGTTAACTGAGACTAACACATCTTCATATAATACACACATGACCTGACCTGACCTGGCCCCATGACGTCATCTGTTTCTAATCAATAACCAGGGCTAAGTTTGACCTTTTTCCTTCCCGTTCTCCCACTACTTTGACCTCTGGCTTGACATGACATTATTTTTCCACAAACTCTTTGTAAAGTCTGTCTCACAGTGACCTCATGCGACCTTTGACCTATATTTTAACACTACTTGATCCCTTATAGTTTTAGTCTATATTTGAGGTCACTATTTAACCCAATGTGACCACCTGACCTTTGCATATGTTTCAGTAATCCTTTGACCTTTTTTAATACGGTTTTCTGTGCTGTGTGTGACCCTTTCAATAACATTATTTACCTTGTGTGTTCGCCAGTGCTGCCGAAGAAGATCCGGGTAGTGAGCGAAGCGGGTCTGGAGGTGAGCGGTGTCATTGGTCCTTACCCCGTCGGCTCCTCTGTCACCCTACACTGCAAGGTGGAGAATGGTGAGTACCTCTGTGATAGATAGATAGATAGATAGATAGATTGATAGATTGACACATACATACATACATACATACAAGAGAAAAACAGACAGACAAACAGAGACATTCAAACTAACAGACAAGGAAACAGAAAGAAACATCGAAAAAGACAGAGAATAAAAAAATATATAAAGGGGACAGAGACACAGACAGACAGACAGACAGGCAAACAGAAAAAAGAAAGTCACCTAAAAAAAAATGAAGCACAAACGCACATACGGACACAAATCGACAATGAAAAAGAGAGAGTGAGAGATGGAGTGAGGGGGGTGAGGTGTAAGGGTGTATGAGGGTGGTGGGTGAGGGGTGAGGGCGTATGAGGGTGGTGGGTGAGGTGTAAGGGTGTATGAGGGTGGTGGGTAGTGGGTGAGGTATAAGGGTGTACGAGGGTGGTGGGTGAGGTGTAAGGGTGTATGAGGGTGGTGGGTAGTGGGTGAGGTATAAGGGTGTATGAGGGTGGTGGGTGAGGTGTAAGGGTGTATGTGGGTGGTGGGTGAGGTGTAAGGGTGTATGAGGGTGGTGGGTAGTGGGTGAGGTATACGGGTGTATGAGGGTGGTGGGTGAGGTGTAAGGGTGTATGAGGGTGGTGGGTAGTGGGTGAGGTATAAGGGTGTATGAGGGTGGTGGGTGAGGTGTAAGGGTGTATGAGGGTGGTGGGTAGTGGGTGAGGTATAAGGGTGTATGAGGGTGGTGGGTGAGGTGTAAGGGTGTATGAGGGTGGTGGGTAGTGGGTGAGATATAAGGGTGTATGAGGGTGGTGGGTGAGGTGTAAGGGTGTATGAGGGTGGTGGGTAGTGGGTGAGGTATAAGGGTGTATGAGGGTGGTGGGTGAGGTGTAAGGGTGTATGAGGGTGGTGGGTGAGGTGTAAGGGTGTATGAGGGTGGTGGGTGAGGTGTAAGGGTGTATGAGGGTGGTGGGTGAGGTGTAAGGGTGTATGAGGGTGGTGGGTGAGTTGTAAGGGTGTATGAGGGTGGTGGGTGAGGTGTAAGGGTGTATGAGGGTGGTGGGTAAGGTGTAAGGGTGTATGAGGGTGGTGGGTGAGGTGTAAGGATGTATGAGGGTGGTGGGTGAGGTGTAAGGGTGTATGAGGGTGGTGGGTGTATGAGGGTGGTGGGTGAGGTGTAAGGGTGCATGAGGGTGGTGGGTGAGGTGTAAGGGT
>CAUDMG010001135.1:1812500-1817500 GCA_958450375.1 Homarus gammarus | reverse complement strand
ATTTTTTTGAAAAGTTTGGTGTAGTGAGTCTGTGAGAGGAGGAGGAGGAGGAGGAGGAGGAGGAGGAAGTAGAGGAGGAGGGACGTTAAGAGAAAATAGGAGGAGGAGGAGAAAGAAGAGGAGAGTAGGTTAGGTTAAGTTAGGTTAAGTTAGGTTAGGTTAGGTAAGGTAAGTCATAATGTCTTCGGATATATGATTCAACCGTATTGTACATAAGTCATATAACAGGTCAGACTCTGCCATATTCTTTCAAGGTTAATTAAAGGTTTGATTTCAGCCATATTGTGTTCATTATCAGGTCAAATCCAACCATCTTATATACAGGTCAAAGGTCAGCTGTATTAATACATGTCACCTACAGGTCAAAGGTCAGCTATATTAATACATGTCACCTACAGGTCAAAGGTCAGCTATATTAATACATGTCACCTACAGGTCAAAGGTCAGCTATACTAATACATGTCACCTACAGGTCAAAGGTCATCTATACTAATACATGTTTCTTACAGGCCAAAAGTCAGCTATACTAATACAAGTCTTCAACAGGTCAAAGGTCAGCTATACTAATACATATTTCCTACAGGTCAAAGGTCAGCTATACTAATACATATTTCCTACAGGTCGCCCTACGCCTAAAGTGACCTGGTGGAACGAGGCCTCTATGCTTGATGACGTCAGCGAGGAGCAGAGGTCAGACGTGACGGTGAACACGCTGACCTTGCCCCCGCTGACCCGAAATGACCTGTACCGGGTGCTGACCTGCAAGGCATCCAACTCCAACCTCTCGGTCCCTCTGGCGGCTGCTGTCACCATCGATATGAGCTGTGAGTTGTCTGTCTGTCTGTCTGTCTGTCTGTCTGTCTATTTATATGTCTATCGTCAGTATATGGGGATATCTTTCTGTCTGTTTGTCTGTGTGTCTGTACAACGGTAGAAGTGATGACACGCTCACATTTCACAACACACACACACACACACATACACACACACACACACACACACACGCCACACTATAAGCGGCAGCTCTACTAATATCAGTGTGGGTTAATTTGCATAAGCATAAAAGGGAGAAAGTGTCGCCTAGTGTTTAAAACTCTTAACTGGGGAAGGAACCGCGGCAGGACATTTTAAGAAGCTAACTTTAAGGGAAGATTGCTGGCCTGAATTAACCCGAAATAAGAACGAGAAGGAGGGGGAGAAGGAAGGAAGGAAGGAGGAAGGAAGGGAGTGTGTGTATTGTGTGTAAGAGGGAGAGAGAGAAAGAGGGAGGAAGGAAGGGAGTGTGTGTATTGTGTGTAAGAGGGAGAGAGAGAAAGAGGGAGGAAGAGAGGGAGTGTGTGTATTGTGTGTAAGAGGGAGGAAGGGAGAGAAATAATGTGTGTGTGTGTGTGTGTGTGTAGTTGATGGGTTGTAAACGAACTAATTGATCACGTAAGGCTTGTCACGCGAGTGTGGCAGTACTGAGTTAGGGGGTTAGCCCACGGGCGTGGTAATATTGTGACCTTAATATTGTAAAGTGTATGATAAAAACATCACACACACACACACACACACTGATTCCTGTTGACAGGTAAGTATGCATATTACACCAGTTCCGTGTGTGTGTGTGTAATAATAATAATAATAATAATAATAATAATAAACGGTTTATTAATAGAGTTGCAGCCGGTGGCTGAAAATATACAAACTTACATTAGATTTAGACATAATGATATAATATGCATTGAATACATTTACAGGGCTGTACAGTACATAAATCAGGAGTTGTATATTATTTTAACAATAGATGGGATGGTGCTGTTCTTATATCTATCGGTGCGGGCTCTTATGGGCTGAATTTTGTTGTAGTGACGGACTGCGCGAGTTGGGTGGGGGGCTGCAGGTGGCAGGAGGTGGCGATGACGAGGGTGGTGCAGTAGTCCACTGCCAAACCTTTCCAGTGCTTGGTGGTGGAGGTCACTGAGGGATGGCATTTCCAGGGTGGAGAGAGCGTTGGTGTAGCCGGAGTATTCTGCGCCGAGCATGATTCTGCAGGCCCATTTCTGTACCTTCTCTAGCTGACGTTGTTGGGTGGAGTTGAGAGAAGACGACCAGGCTGGTGACGCATACGTTAGTTTGGGGAGAATAAAGGCGTTGTAGATGGTCCTCAGCTCTGGCGTGGGTGTCCCAAGTGACCTAAGTCGTCGTAGCATGTAGAGACGGTACGAGGCTGCCTTGACTGTGTTATTTACATGGGCCTTCCAGTCAAGTTTGTTGTCTATAGTTACACCCAGGAGTTTGGCAGACTGCACCAGCTGGAGAGGATGGGCACCCACTGTGACTGCTGGGGCTTGCACTGGAGTGGTGGCGGTATTGATGTGCATGACTACGGTTTTGGTGTGGTTGATGGTGACCTTGTTCTCCGTAGTCCATGCCTGTAGCCTGTCCAGGGTGCCTTGGAGCGGTGAGTAGTCTGGTGCGGTGTTGTCCACTGAAACCCCCACAGTGCAGTCATCCACGTACTTCCACCTGTGAGGAGTGTCCGATAGAGCGTCGTTGATCAGGATGAGGAAGCACAATGGTCCCTTCTTGGTCCCCTAGGGAACACCGCAAGTGAGGTGTTGGAATGTAGAGACCAAGCCCTGATACCTCACTGCTTGGCGACGTCCACTGTGTAATAATAAAAATAATAATAATAATTAACGGTTTATTGAAAGAGCTTGGCAGCCAGAAGGCTGAAAATATACAGTTACATATTTGGGGAGTGGGTTACGAATTACAAATAATATACAAGTAACATAAGTGACACAAATAAGACATATAATAACTTAGATGGGGAAAAGCTCAAACTACAGTTCAATTCAACATAGTGACAGTGTTACAGTATTACAAGTTATTGATAATTTTTACAATGGTTGGGACTGGGCTGTTCTTATAGCGATCAGTTCGTGCACGTATGGGCTGGATGCGGTTGTGGTGTCGAACAGCAATTCTCGGACAAGGGACCTCGGGTGGTAGTAGGAGCCGGTGTCGGGGATGGTGTAGAAGCTTCTTACCAAATTTGCAGATGAGGTCGTGGTGATGGTCAGTGAGAGTCGAAAGGGTCAGTGTGTTGAGCGCTTCTTGATATGTGGAGTAGGAGGAGGAGAGAATAATCTTGCATGCCCTCTTTTGCACTTTTTCTAGGTGTTTACGTTGTGTGGCATTTAGGGAGGAAGACCAGGTGGGGGAGGCATAGGTGAGCTTGGGAAGTATGAATGTTGTGTAAACACTGAGGAGCTCGTGTGCAGGAACTCCGAGGGACTTGAGTCGGCGGAGGAGGTGGAGACGGAAACTGGAGGATTTGACAACTTCATTGACGTGTGGCTTCCAATTTAGTTTGTTGTCTATGGTGACGCCGAGGAGCTTCGTGGAATCTACGACCTGGAGTGTGTTCGGACCTAGAGTAATGGAAGGAGGTGGGACAATGTCGGAGGAGAGGTTGATGTGCATAACCATGGTCTTGGTATGGTTGATGGTGACATGGTTGTTGGTAGCCCAGTTTTGGAGACTGTTCAATAAATCCTGAAGGGCGGTGTGTGTGTGTGTGTGTGTGTGTTTTAGGGTGCATACATTTCCATTTATCCTAACATGTGTTCATACATTTATTCATCCTTGTTTGTTTATTCTCTGCATACATGTTCTGGTATGCACGTCATTCATACATATATAGTCATGTATGCATTACCGCACTCATATTCATCCTTGTTCCATTCTGCAAGTATACATGTTTATGTGCGTATGTGTACCACGGTGTACGAATTCACCCATCTGTGTACATTGTGTAGTATGGTGGACAAAAGTCCCTTCCCTCAGCCCTTCCTCTCCTTCCTCCTTTTGGCCCCCAGCCCCCGTCATACGCGCTACACAGTGCGCCATCTCTTGGACGATTACAGCACTTCCCTCAGTTTCTTTGTTATTCGAACCTCCGGTGATTCGGTCACACTGTGGCTGGCTGAGGGAAGGAACTCTTGTCCACCATAGTACAGTCAACCAAAGAAGCACTGTCCCCACCATGGGTCTCGTACTCACAATTTTACTTGGCAATACTTGGTAAAGTTTGGCTGTATGTAAAGGTGATTGTGATTGGTGGATCTATTTTCAGCTGTATCACTGTCAGGGTAAATATGAAACAAACCAGAAGTAACACTTTTATATTAATAAACTATTCATCATTATTTAAGATCATGAGAAGTTTCCAAATGTTCGTATATTTGTTGAAATAATGAAGAAAATTTGATGTGAAAATCTTGTGGTTGTTGGTGAGTTGCCAATTCATTAATACAATTTTCTTCATAAATTAAGAAAATATACGAACATTTGGAAACTTCTCGTGATCTTAAATAATGATGAATAGTTTATTGATATAAAAGTGTTACTTCTGGTTTGTTTCATATTTACCCTGACAGTGATACAGCTGAAAATAGATCCACCAATCACAATCACCTTTACATGCAGCCAAACTTTACCAAGTATTGCCAAGTAAAATTGTGAGTACGAGACCCATGGTGGGGACAGTGCTTCTTTGGTTAACTGTACATACCTCCTGTACTAATAATGTATCCTCGTGCACATCACCACGTGCGTGTCTGTTCATGCACGCATCATCAACACCACTTAGTAAAATATACACGCGGGGGGGGGGGGGGAAGTAATGACCTGGGGCACGCCGCCACGCATACCACCTGCCGTGCAATGATGCAATTCAATTACCCGTCCCAACGTTATCAACCAAAATACTCCACTCTCTTCCCAAATGACAAGTTGGTGGGTCAACGATTTAACCCTCCAGAGGCTAGATTGTGTTTCGTTTAATATATAGATAAATGGGTGATCAAGTCTGTCTGTGTTGAGGAGGAAAGTGTCTGGTACTGGCCTGTGGTGAGGCAGGGTAACAGTACAGGGTGAGGTGGAGTAACAGTACAGAGTGAGGCAGGGTAACATTACAGGGTGAGGTGGGGTAACAGTACAGAGTGAGGCAG
>CAUDMG010001135.1:1800000-1807500 GCA_958450375.1 Homarus gammarus | reverse complement strand
CTCTAACGCCGTTCAGCTCAGCGTCAAGTGTGAGTATCGTGTGTGTGTGTGTGTGAAGGAGGAGGAGGAGGAGGAGGGGGAGGAGGAGGAAGAGGAAGAGGAGGAGGAGGAGGAGGAGGAAGAGGAAGAGGAAGAGGAGGGGGAGGAGGAGGAAGAGGAGGAGGAGGAGGAGGAGGGGGAGGAGGAGGGAGAGGAAGAGGGGGGAGGAGGAGGGGGAGGAGGAGGAATAAGAAGAAGAGGGGGAGGAGGAGGAGAGGAAGAGGAAGAGGAAGAGGAGGGGGAGGAGGAGGAGAGGAAATTCACTCATGATCGTCAGCATTTTTAGTGGAGGGTAAATAATCTCCTCCATTGTTGACGAATAGCAGACATTTTTCGTCATTTGTGTGTGAGAAAATACCCGGAAATACACATTAATATCATCTGTTGGTAAATGAGAGAACTGTCTTGTTTTATTTAAGTATGGCTAGTTCATTCCTCTCAGCCAATGACAGCTCGGGGACATAGTGTTTTCCTGTAACAACGTATATTAACTAATAATCAAGCAGCGTTGCCTATCGTCCAAAAGTGAATATAAACGTCATCTGTTGGTTTACTCATGAACTAACTCACTCATTCAGCCAATCAAGAAAAAGCGCGGGATCTTTCAGCCAATGGGAATGTAGCTTTTGGTAGCATTTAATGAGAGAGGACTAGTTCGCTGGTTGTGTAATGTGACGTCATCAGTTGGCAGGGTTAAGGTTTACTGAAGTAATTAAACAGTACTAGTAGTTATTAATATTTGGTGTAAATTATAAAACATATATATATAATCACAGGAAAAGGTTTGTCTTGAGTGATTCCTTCTTTTTCCCTGACAATTTAACAATCACAGTTCCGCGCCATTTCACTGCTCACTATCAGGGCTGGCTGGCTGGCTGGTTGGCTGGCTGGCTGGGTCGATCACCTTAAACCCGGTAGTGAGCTTGTACCAGGTCTTGTGTCGCGCCACCCTCCTCCTCCTCCTCCCTTATTTATTCATCGTTCTTTTTTTTTTTTTTTTTCCTGCGGTTGGGAGAAAGATTCACACCTCAACTACACATTAAAAACATCCTTTCTACTTAGACAAACCAACATTATGGAAAAAATCGTAAAAATTATAACCCATCTTATGACACACACACACACACACACACTTGACATGAATTAGAGGTTAAAGATATTATTTTTTATACGAAATTAAAGGTTTTTCCCGCCAGCTGCTGTAGACAGGTATACAATTTGTTAGTTTGTTGGTGTTGCTGAGGTCAAAGGTCACATAAAATGGCAGGTCAGATATGTTCTATCCCCCTGTGACTGTCATTTCATCCGGTTAATGTATGTATGTATGGTACTTGTTGACTGTGACTTATTGATGACTGTTGTATTGGTGTTGAGGGTGTGAGTGGGAAGTGGCACTGTGGGTGAGTGGGAAGTGGCACTGTAGGTGAGTGGGATGTGGCACTGTGTGTGAGTGGGAAGTGACACTGTGGGTGAGTGGGAAGTGGCACTGTGGGTGAGTGGGATGTGGCACTGTGTGTGAGTGGGAAGTGGCACTGTGGGTGAGTGGGATGTGGCACTGTGTGTGAGTGGGAAGTGGCACTGTGGGTGAGTGGGAAATGGCACTGTGGGTGAGTGGGAAGTGGCACTGTGGGTGAGTGGGATGTGGCACTGTGTGTGAGTGGGAAGTGGCACTGTGGGTGAGTGGGATGTGGCACTGTGTGTGAGTGGGAAGTGGCACTGTGGGTGAGTGGGAAATGGCACTGTGGGTGAGTGGGAAGTGGCACTGTGGGTGAGTGGGAAGTGTTACTGTAGATGTATGGTAAGTGGCACTGTGGCACTAACACTACTATGGTGACATCATTTGACAGTCTCACCGCTGTGTCGACCGGGGCAGACCCTAGTGTTCGGTGCCGGCAAGAACGAGGAACTCAATATTACCTGTAGCGTAGAGTCCCACCCAGAGCCTACCTCCTTCAGGTGAGTTGACCCCCTTCAGGTAGTTGGACAATAAAGCTAATTAACTAACCATACCTACTCATTCTAGTCACAGAGTACAAAAACTAGATTCACGTTTCCATCAGTTAAATTACTCAGTGGCTGGTCATTTCAATCTAGTTAATGCTGTTATATGTGATAAAATTTCAATGGTGATAGTCCTGGTTTCACCTCTAAACACCATCATTAGTTCGATGTATGTAAATAGTTGTAATAGTCTTTCCTTGTAAACATCATCACTGGAGAGTAATGGTTATTTCCTATACATCACCAGGTGGGCATTCAACAGCTCGTCGGAAGTGGTGGAGATCCCAAGCAGCAAGATGAGATCAGTAGGGCAGGGACGGAGCCAGGTGACCTACACGCCCAAGAGACACCAGGACTATGGCTCCCTTCTCTGCTGGGCCACCAATGACGTGGGCGTCCAGAGGCAGCCCTGTATCTACCACATTATCCATGCCTGTATGTATAGTTATTTACGTCATCATCATCATCATCATCATCATCATTTGCATAATTTCTACATGTTTGTCATTCACGCCACTATGTATTCGATCTAAATGAATGACTTAAACCCGTCACGGCCCTTAATGAGAACTAATAGACACAGAGGTTCCTATTGGTTATATCGAGGCGGAAGTTGACAATAGCAGTTCTCTGATGCCATTAAGTTAATTCCGTGTTCTATTGGCAGAGAATAGCCGTAGTTTTTATCTCTTTTGGAAACTGGAAATAAATGGATGTTAGTTTTGATGTTAATTAAAGGTGTAAAAAGAAGTGATCATATTATATTTTTTTTTGTGTGTGTGTGTGAAACTTAAAGTAAATAGTCGTATTTTTTTTTTCTGTGAAAGTTAAAATATAACGTCGTTATTTTCTGCCTCTTTCACGGACATAAAACTGTATTGCTTATATTTTCAAATGTCAACAGAGATTGATAAGACAAGGCAGAAATATTTGTACCCGTCTCCAACTGACAGTATGACGGGTTATTCTGTCTCCTCTGATCAAAATACCCAGATTATCTCTCTCTTTCTTTTTTTTAATCTGTCTTGTAGTGAAATGAAAGAATTGACATGTGTGTGCGTGTGTGTGTGTGTGTGTGTGTGTGTGTGTGTGTGTGTGTGTGCGTCACTATTTGTCAACCCTATTCAAATTCAAAGTATTACACCATTAATTTCAAGTTATTATCAGTATTTTCACCCCGCTTCAATAAAACGTACAATAATAATAATAATAAATAATAATAATAATAATAATAATAATAATAATAATAATAATAATAATACTCCAGATGGGGGAAAAAAAAAGTTAGGTACAATCCTCTAAAAACCAACTCCCTGAAAAATCAAATGACAAACTATAATAATACCATCGTCGTTCTGGTCACACGTATACATAAAACAGATGACCATTAACAAAACATTAGCTCAAGTTTGTTCAGTATCTCTAACTTAAAGGTGAAGGCGAATTTATATATTCTGTGTGTTTATATCGGAGTAGAGGACATTTCAAGTTAGTTATTTATATTCTCGAAATGTCAAAAGAAATGCCATGAGTGACTCCCTATCTTAACAGGTGTTCGTGGGTAAAAGTGGTGATTTTTGGAGCTGTATTTACCTGGGGTCTTGTTATACATGTTTATATGAGTTAGTTGATGTCAGGGAACGGGTATTAGATTCGACTCCTGCACCTGCTCCGACTCCTTCACCTGCTTCACCTCATAAACATCTGTCTTACCTCATAAACACCTGTCTTATTTCATAAACACCTGTCTCACTTCATAAACACGTGTCTCACTTTATAACACCTGCACTACCTCATACCACCTGCACCACCTTATAATACATGTCTCACTTCATAACACCTGTACTGCCTCATAACACCTGCACCAACCCATAACACCTGTGTCCTGGTTTGCCTTACAGCGCCGCCAGACCCGGTCAACAACTGCACGGTGGAAAACATCAGCTCGACGGGCGTGGGCGTGAGGTGTCAGGCGGGATGGGACGGTGGCCTGGCCCAGACCTTCACCCTCTCTGTGAGTCACGCCCGCGCCCACACCCGCGGCCACGATAACAAGAAGGCCGCCCCAAGAGTCCTGGCCAATACCTCCACGTCTCCCCGGCCGGAGTTTAGCCTGGTGGGGCTGGAGCCGGGCACGGAGTACGTCCTCACTATCATGGGCGTGAACAAAAAGGGCCAGAGTGAGGCAGTGAGATTGGCTATATTTACTCTCAAAGACGTGGCCGAGAAGCACATCAGCCCAGGTGAGTTAGTTCCCGCACTAGTTTGTCTCAGTATCCTGTGTTTGGTATTGTTCCGCTGCGAGTGTCTTAGGGACGTAGAATGGTGTTACTGTAATTCAGCCGTCTGTATTGTATGGACTATGTAAACCTACAAACGGATGTCTCTCAAACACTGTTGCACATACAGTCATTAAACTCCATATAGTTGTCTATCTTGATGATATTACAATACATCAAAAGTACATTACTGAGGTTAACGTTCTGCAGTACACAACGAGGCAACATTGTGCTAAAAATACTTCATACCAGAAGAACCATTCATAAACCATTACTTGTGTTCCTACTGCAGTAAACCTCTCCTCCCTCCCCTCTCTGGTAATCCTCACCAAACCGCAAGTACTCGGAGCTTTCACCATTTCTCTGCTGCTCAAAGCGTTTGGTGTCCCTATAGTTTACAATTTCCAACCTGTTATGATTGTTGCAGTTAGTTACACTCTATCACCAGGAGCGCTAACATCTCTCTCTCTCTCTCTCTCTCTCTCTCTCTCTCTCTCTCTCTCTCTCTCACCACTAGTTGGCAGCGCCCTCGCCTTGACCTCCCTGCTGGCTATGGTCCTCGGGGTCCTGGCCTCTCTGATGGCGATGGCTGTGGTCATCGCAGTCTTGGTCAGGAGGTCACGACGCCTGCATAACCCAGAGGTCAAGATGGTCTACCACAAGGGGTCACCAGGTCACCCCGATGAGGCTGATGACCCTAATCCAGACGTGATTCCGGTCAATGATGGTGAGTGTTTGTGTCACAGATTATGGGAACATTAATAATAATAATAATAATGATAATAATAATAATAATAATAATAATAATAATAATAATAATAATAATAATTATAGTAATAATAATAATAATAATAATAATAATAATAATAATAATAATAAAACATTTTTTTGTTTGTTTTACTATCCCTTACAGATCACCAAATGCAGTCGTCACAGCAGCAACAACAACAGCAGACCTCACAGCAGCAACAGCAGACACCAGCCGCTGTGACAGAGGTGGTGGCCACAGCAGAGCACCAGCAGCAGCAGCGCCCACCTAGCCAGCTGGATTTCTATGGCGGCCAGCTGCAGCACCACCTGTCCAAGGAATACCTGCAGGGGAATGACGGCTCCTTCTACATCAACCCCGGCACCCTTCTACGGCAGGTAGGTCTCAGGTGACTCTTGATGTGGATATTACGGGGGAACGATAGGCCATACAGGTGGATATCAGGCCATACTGGTGGATATCAGGCCATACTGGTGGATATCAGGCCATACAGGTGGATATCAGGCCACACAGGTGGATATCAGGCCATACAGGTGAATATCAGGCCCACACAGGTGGATATCAGGCCATACAGGTGGATATCAGGCCATACAGGTGGATATCAGGCCATACAGGTGGATATCAGACCCACACAGGTAGATATCAGGCCATACAGGTGAACGCCAGAGCATCAGGTCACAATTCCTTATCACAGGTAAGAAACAGGTCACTTTTGTCATTAATTACAGGTAAACAATAGGCCTCACAGGTGTGCATTAGACCATTACCGCTAATAACAGGTAAAAATCCGGTCCTATTTTTACTAATCAAAGATACATAATGGTTAAGGCGGGTGTATCAGATCATTGTTGTTAATTACAGGTAAGCTTCAATTAAATATAGTTAATCGTAGACAGCAACAGGTTACTAGTGTTAATTATAAGGGAACGACAGGTAACTACTACCAGGTGGACGGGCAAAGGGAAGAGATAGTTCTTTATATAATACGTTAAGGCGGCTTAATGTTTACTGAGTCGTGTTTTGGGATTTTATGAAAGTTATAAAGTTATCGACATATATTTTCATCACGTCTTTTTTCATCTTACTTTCATTCGCGAACCGTTGATAATAATTTCACTCTAATTCGCAAACCGTTGATAATAATTTCACTCTAATTCGCGAACCGTTGATAATAATTTCACTCTAATTCGCGAACCGTTGATAATAATTTCACTCTAATTCGCGAACCGTTGATAATAATTTCACTCTAATTCGCGAACTAATTTATATTACTTGGAAATAAATACTCCCACATACACACAGACAACCTCAAAAATACTCCAAAATAAGACACAAACACACACCACACCACACCACACACCATTCAACACACCACACCACACCACAACAACACCACACTACACCACACCACACCACAACAACACCACACTACACCACACCAACACCACACTACACCACACCACACCACAACAACACCACACTACACCACACTACACCACAACAACACCACACTACACCACACCACACCACACTACACCACACCACAACAACACCACACCAACACCACACTACACCACACCACACCACAACAACACCACACTACACCACACAACACCACAACAACACCACACTACACCACACCACACCACAACAACACCACACTACACCACACAACACCACAACAACACCACACTACACTACACCACACCAAAACACAACAATATCGTCTTTTATAATTCACCTGACAAATATAAACTCCCAGAAGAGAGTGAAAATAAGAGTCGGTGTTAAATAGGATAATTTTCCAACAGGTTGTGGATCTAATTTGCATATTCATGACGATATTTAGATTCAGAGATGTACTGTGTTAAAAGATTAATTCTCTCCACTCGTGTGTACTAAAACCCCCACCTCGTCTCGCCCACACTGCAAGTTATGCTGCTATTTTCGGAGTGTGTATAAACAACTCGGCTGATGTGTTGTGTAGTTATATGTTTATGTGTGTGTGGGAGGGAGGGTGGGAGTGTGTGTGTGTGTGGAGGGGGAGAGGGGGTGTGTGGGGGGGAAGGGAGGGGGTGTTTGTGTGTGTGGGGGGTGAGAGGGGGGTGTGTATGGGGGAAGGGAGGGGGTGTTTGTGTGTGTGGAGGGGAGAGGGGGTGTGTGTGGGGGGGGAGGGGTTATGGTGAGGGGAGAGTATGTGTAGAGGGGGTTGATTGTGGAGTTGAGTGTGGTGTGTGTGTATACGTGTGATGGAGAAGGTGGGGGGGGAAGAAATGGTGGAGGAGGAGAAGAAGGGGAAAGAGGAGGAGGAGGAGGAGAAGAAGGAGGAAGAGGAGAAAGAAGCGGCAGAGTGGGAGGTGAGAGAGAGAGAGAGAGAGAGAGAGAGAGAGAGAGAGAGACAGACATACAGAC
>CAUDMG010001135.1:1762500-1797500 GCA_958450375.1 Homarus gammarus | reverse complement strand
TTTCTCAGTGTTATTTTCATGTTAAATTTTGAATACCATTTTTAGGCCTTAACTCAAGTCAACTAGTTAAGTGTGTTCTTACGTCAGTATTTACGAGGAATAGTCTTCATCTTTACGATCCTTTAAAAATATGACCCTCGGCTGTTAAAATGCTGTTAAAATGTTGTTAATAATGCTGGAGAGGACAGCAGGGTGAGGCAATAGCTGTCAATAATAAATTCTCAAAAAAGTGCAGCGAGGAGAGACGGTGATAAATACACAATTCTTCCACGTGTACAAGGTTAAGTTTGGTTAGCTTTGGTTAGCTTTGGTTAGCTTTGGTTAGCTTTGGTTAGGTTAGGTTACGATATATATGGTTAAGTTATATTTGGTTACGTTACATTAGGTTAAATTATACTAAGTTAGGTTATATTAGGTTAAATTATACTCAGATTCTGAAAGGTTCGCAGCATTATACTCCCCAGTGTACTAGAGACAGCGAGTTTGTGTGTGTTTGGTTTATTATTCAAGGTGTAGGAAGGGAGGAAACGACGGGATGAGTCAACTAAAGATTACCTTCACTTCCGCCGCCTCCAAACCTGACTCACCTGCGCCCCCTCCAAACTTGACTCACCTGTATGTTGGTACCTGATGCCTGTTGTTGTTGTTGGTGTTTTCTTGTTCTTCCATCTATTTTGGTTTCGTTGTGTTGGTGAATACTTAGTTCCATCCTTTCCCCATCTAGAACACCCACTCATCTAGAACACCCACTCATCTAGAACACTCACTCATCTAGAACACCCAATCATCTAGAACACCCACTCATCTACAACACCCACTCATCTAGAACACCCACTCATCTACAACACCCAACTCATCGACAACACCCTCCTGTGTTCTACTTAGGTATAGGGTTAATTATACTGGTGGCAGGTGACCCAGCTCAGGTATTGTGGGTAGGTTAGGTTAGGTTAGGTGTGTGTGTGTGTGTGTGTGTGTGTCGTAAGTTAAGGACACAGGGAGCGTGTGTCCGTATACTTGTACTTGTTTTAATACGGTCCTGTTATGAAGAACTAATTTAATAGTTCTTTATGAAATGTAATGGAAGGAAAGAGCTGTTCAAAAGATGGCGTTGGTTGAGTGTATATAGAGTTGGCCGTCTGAGTATAGCAGTAGAGTGGTGTGTGTGTGGACCACCGTGATTGGTCACACCCACAGACTCAGACTGGACATCGACGAGTGAGCAGCAGGAGGGGAGAACCGACTCGACTGACTGCGACCGAGACTTACTAGGTGACGGTCTACACTCCTCTACTTAACACCTCTTGCTTAGGCTCTTTGAGATAATTTAGACAACTTCACGAGCGTTCAGGGC
Source organism: Homarus gammarus (assembly GCA_958450375.1). Taxonomy (NCBI): domain Eukaryota; kingdom Metazoa; phylum Arthropoda; class Malacostraca; order Decapoda; family Nephropidae; genus Homarus; species Homarus gammarus. The sequence continues at coordinate 1,796,146 of CAUDMG010001135.1, read as the reverse complement.
TGTCAACCATAGCCAGCTCTCCCAACAGGTGTGTGAGTGACCCACACACCTGCGGAGGGTAGCTTAGACTTGTGGCCCTGACGTGGTTTGAGGGCTGTGCCTCTACCTAAATTCTTCTTTCTTACCCTGGCCGAGGTACCTGCGTGGGTGTCATGCCCAGGTATTCGTACCAGAGCCCCTCTCGTGTTGCACACCTCACTGTAGCGTGGGTTTGTGTGTACCATTGGAGGTCGGGGAAAACTTCCGAGCCGAGCCCACAGTGACGACGGTGATCGTGCCTGTCACACCACTGTGCGGGGGTCGTTCATAGGCACACATGAACAGGAAGGGTCTTCAATAACCTTCTTGCCACTCACACACAATGACACAGTAGGGAACAACACATAGGGTATGGGTCAACAATCGGTGTATATGTAGGCGCTCGTAGAGTACGTGCAAACTGAAAAGGAATAAGGATAGTCTTTAAGACAAACCTAGAAAAGTGTCAAATAGACCCCATCACCTGGGAGACGATTACTCCACACCGTAACGCTTGGAGGAGCACCACACGAGAAGGTGTCATTACTTTTGAGTTAGCCCGACTGCATACCGAGGCAGACAAGCGCCAACACCGCAAAGATGTTGCCACCGCCCCTCCCGCACTAGATGTATCCCTCCTCACGTACAACATCTGTGGACGGCCGTGCCGGTCTCGTATCGGCCTCTCCAATCGCCTCAGAGCTCACCAACGAAGATGACATCTTCAATAACTCATATTGTTGTATCATAGATGGATGATCGTCATACTTGATTCCGAGTGACAGCAAAGTAGTAGTTAGAAGTAGTAGCATTAAGTGTGTGTGTGTGTGTGTGTGTGTGTGTGTGTGTGTGTGTGTGTGTGTGTGTGTGTGTGTAGGTGTTTGTGTACACATATCCAATATCCAGGTATACACTTGAAGGTAAATGCAACTTCCAGACATATTGATGTATTGACAGTAATAGATTAGTCTACAAAGCTCTTATGAATTATGACTAACTGGTTACCTGTGAGGTCTAGTGAAGGTCATACTCTGTGGGTCTAGTGAGAGTATTACAGTGTTACTAGAGGAGGAAGAACAAGTACCTAACTGAACATACCTACTTCTCACACCTGACCCAGGAAGGCATCGAACCCGAGTCGCAATAGTTACACACACACACGCACACACACACACGCACACACTCACATATACACACACACAGATAAAGAGGAAAGTTATCAACACAGTTTTCTCAACATGTCATTTTTATTATAAATTTTTCCTCTGATGATAAAAGCCCCGACACGAGCACTAACACCCATCAGTACAACACCAAAGATTATCTCCCTTAGATGAGTCTGTCGGTTTTCTTATCTCACATTAATTTTTAAGGATCACCTAAAGATTAGTTCCCAGTTTATTTCACCTGATGATTAAACACCCTAAAGCTACCTGGAACATTAGGTTGGGTTCGGTTAGGTTGGGTTCGTTGGGTTCGGTTGGGTTCGGTTCGGTTGGGTTAAGTTAGGTCAGAGTGTTTCATGGTCAGGTTAAATATCCTAAGGTGGTCATAACCTTCCCGTGACCCAAAGACGTTTCTACCTTTGACGACTGTTAACATCAAAGGTAGAAAAAGTAAGGTAACGGAGGTAATTAACCCAGGCCGCACATAACCTGACCGTAATTGTGTTAAAGTACTAGAAGGTAAACAGCCGTCACACCACCTTAGTTGCTGACGGAAATTCAATTAGCGTAGAACTTAAGGGACCTTGTATGTGTGTGTGTGTGTGTGTGTGTGTGTGTGCGTGTGTGTGTAGATCTGGCTGCGTGTATGCTTGTATATATTTACGAGTATAAACACGTCCCTCTTTTAATAATAACAAAAACCCATAAACAAATTCTTAGACAAAAATTATATATATTGTTAAAAAAAAAAAAGTCAGACTCACAAAACTTTACCTCAAATACCTGTAATTTAAGTCATCATTCCAGGTGAGGTCATTTATATCAGGTATACAATCATAACTAATAAGAAGAGAGGTGTGTTGTACATAATGAAAGCTGTGAGGGATTTAGTGTGTAGTTATGAGTCACGTAAGCACCTCTGACTCTGTGATCACCCTGGGTTGTTTCTCTTAGTCTCGTGTAACTCACTTGGGGGTAAAAAATATCTTTGGATTTGATTGATACACTCATGTGGTTATATATTATATGTGTATATGATTACAAGCGTATATACACCTAAGTATATCCATGTATATGAATACGGAGATTTATATGTGTACAATGACTCACGCACACACACACACACACACACACACACACACACACGACTACTACTTGTTCACTTTTACTTTGTGTACGTTAAAGGATAATAAATGAACCTATCAGACTTGTAATAAACATTCCTGGGAGTCACTCAAGGTGCTGGATATTAAGTTATCAATATTCACATGTGTTGGCGGTAGTGTGTGTGTGTGTGTGTGTGTGTGTTGTCAAGGTGTTCCTGACGGTGCTGTCTCTCCTCCAGCAGGGTGGTGTGTCGAGCCGCGAGCAGGAGCCGCTGAGCCTGATGGGTATGCCCCTGGCAGCCTCCACGCCCACGGCCACTACCTCCCCGCCCACGCTCTACCCCCGCCACAGCCCACACCTTTCTACCCTCTCCATCCCTCACTCCTACACCTGTGACGTGAGCAGCGGCGCGGCGCCCTATACCCACCATGCCCCGCCTTCCTACCCCAGGGACGTCACCTTCATGCCCATCACCTCCGCTTACGCCCAGGACTACCGACCTGCCGCAGAGCCATACACTTCAGAGGCCTACTCCTCCGACATACCCTGCATGCCGCCCCCGTACCCAAACTATACCCTCAGCCTGGGGAGGAAGGGCAGGCTGGCAGGCGCCCCAGCTCCATCCTGCATCACTACTAGCATCCACCATGGGTCAGCCTACCCATTAGTCCCCCAGGTGGGTGGTGAGCCCTTGGGGCAGCCCGTTACAAGCCCTTGGGAGGCTTCCAGCGACAGGAGCGTCAGTCCCACTCACCGGGAGAGCTCCGTCTAGTAGCTGCCTCCAGCACCGCCAGCAGGCCAGCACAGGGGTGGCCGCCTCAGGTAGGTCCTCGGCCAGCTGTCCTGGTAAATTAGTATACAGGTAGTGAGGTTCATACAGGTGAGTTCCCACACTCATTAGTGTGCTAGGTGACAGGATTCACATGATTAGCAAATTCATGTGGCAATTAACAAACAGGGATACAGTTAGCAAATTCATACGTCAATAAGCTAACCAGTAGGCAGGTTTATTATTACTGTAATTAACTAATTAGGAATATTATAATATGAACCACAATGCGGGTTCCTATGGTCATTAGTATGGTACAAGGATGTAATACGAGCACTATTAGTAGTTGTTACTATTCTCTCGGTAAAAGTTAGTTATGAAGCAGGTAATGAACCATCAACTTCCCACAATAATTACGAGGTAATGAGCCAGGTAGTTGAGAGGTATTAACAGCAGTAACGAGGGAGGTAACTGAGGTAATAAGCAAGAGATAATCTAATAGGCATTCATTTTTACCTCTTTTTCTGTTGCAGCGGTGATGGTGTGGGAGTGGGTGTGGCAGCTCACTTACAGCACCATAATTGCTGTACGGTTGACCCCTCACTCCTCCCTCCTCCTCCTTTCCTCTCATAGCTCCTCCAAAACCACTTCAACAGCTAATCCAGGGCCCCTCCTCCTTTACCCCACCCCGTCTTCTCCAACCATCAACTCACCCTCGCCTTGCCTCAGTGAACTGGTTACTCGGCAACAAGCACTGGTCCAGCTCGCCGTCTTAGTGGAGTTCTGTGAGCCCCACTTACCCAGCCTTGACGAGGTTTCATCCAGCGCTGGGGAGAAAGAGACAGTTTGGAGCTTAAGACAGTCAAGGGCATTCTGTGTGTGTGTGTGTGCGTGTGTGTGTGTGTGTTTGTGTGAAACAAAGAGAATAGCTGTGTTTGAATTTCAAGCAGGCCAAAAGTGTACATAGTTTTGTAAACAAAGTTAGCACAATCAATCCTTCTCGTAATCATGAAAGTATCAAAGACTCACCCCCCCCCCCCCCCCGGTACGTCTGTCTAAACACACACACACACACCCACACACACCAGTCAGGTGGTGTCCAATACACTCTGGGAGCTTTTAGTAAATTCCTCCCTCCCTCCCTCCCTCCCTCCCACTACCTCCATTGCTCCCTCCTCCCCTCATTCCTCCCTCCTTCAATACTTCCCTACCTCTCTCACCCCTCCAACCTCTGTCCCGTCAACAATAGGTCTATATGAGTCAACTGCTGTACTGTATATATAAGTGTGTGTGTGTGTGTGTGTGTGTGTGTGTGTGTGTGTGTGTGTGTAATATACAGTGTATGTGACCATCATTGTCGACGGTGGTAACACTACAATGACCTCAAACAGGAGATTTTTTTATGTTACCTGTGACTACTGTACATCACCTGCGTCATATTGACAAGTGACACAAACCATGACTTTTCTGACCTTATTTTCGTCATGGAAGAAGAACAATACCTGAGAGTTACTGAGACAACATTGTGTGTCAGACCTACAATATATAGACGTTTATATCTTCATATATTTATCATTAATTTGAATAATTCTTACGAGTTAGGTAAAGGAGAAGCGTGTGATCATAAGTGTATATAAAAGACATTTGTGGCTGGTGTGAGTTTTGTATATTTTTGTGTTTCCTGTAGGACCTACCTGACGGAGGGTGTGTGACCCTCCTTCACTGTCTACTATATAATATTTTACCTTCGTGCCCCGGGCAAGACAGCGGTGAGATCCGTCAGTGAGTGAGTCAGTAAGTCCGAAAAAGTAAATTAGAGTTGTACGGACGTGTTACTGTAACTGTTGGTCTGTGGAGAGACCCTCGTGTGAGGCACAGCTCCCTAAACAGTGACTCCAGGCCAGTGTTACCAAGTCACCTGTAACGTCTCAAGGAACAGAGGGGCAAGGGTCTGCATTGTAACAATGCTCTTGTTAATACTGGTAAGAAAAAATCTGTCTCTGTGATAACATATGTAATAGGTGTGGCGGAAAAGTTAAGTAACCATTAAAGATTAAAAAGCTAAAAAAAACAACCATTTACCTGTGCAGACCTTCACCTGTACATAGCTTGCGCAGGAGTCTTTTCTACTTAGCTCTCCGATTCTGTACATTTCACTAATGATCGTCAATCTGGACAGTTCCTTTATAGTTGTTACAAAAAAATAAATAAAACAAAATATAGAAGAATAGAATTTGATTTTGTGGAGTAAAACTTCCTTCAGAATTAAATCTTAATAGTAAACGTGACTTATTTTTCATGGAGATTCTTTCTTAAAATGCTGGAACAGTCTTAGTTTTAAAATAATATTAATATTAATAATAATTAAAAACTTTTGTATATATATATATATATATATATATATATATATATATATATATATATATATATATATATATATATATATATATATATATAATATCACAGGTGTCAAAAGCATCTCTCAGTGTATGAGACTGTTGTGAGTGGCCAACCATTATTTTCCACAAAAGTGTAAAATGAGTCAAATAAACTACCATGTTTCTCCCGATAAACTCTTCAAAAAACAAACACCGTGTACAATCATTTATGTTTTTTATGTTTTTGTTTTTGTTTTCAAATAAACTAAGAGAAACAGACGGTGTGTACATCAAGTGTTTGTATGTGTTGTTCATAAGAGTGGGAGGACTGACGTGGTGGAGGAGAGAGCCGCTGTCAACACTGACATGTACTGTACAGTGTTTACCGTGGTGCTCTTCTTCCTAGTGAGGCTACGACTTCCTACCACGAGGTCGATAGCTGCTGTACTGTGAGCCAACTGCTGTTCTGTGAGCCAACTGCTGTACTGTGAGTCAGCTGCTGTACTGTGACTCAGCTGCTGTACTGTGAGTCAGCTGCTGTACTGTGAGTCAGCTGCTGTACCGTGAGTCAGCTGCTGTACCGTGAGTCAGCTGCTGTACTGTGAGTCAGCTGCTGTACTGTGAGTCAGCTGCTGTACCGTGAGTCAGCTGCTGTACATAACAGACCTTGGAGACCACAGGAAGATATTAACTGTGTGTAAACTGTTGTTAGCTGTAATTGGTGTGATGAGAGGTGATGGCGGCAGTACTCCAGAGTGGCACTGTCCGGCACTGACAGTTGCCCTCGAAGATCATGTCCAGCTATGACAGTCGTTCTTGAAGGTACTGTCTGGCTCTGACAGTCCTTCGTTGGGGCATGTCATTCATGGCGGCAGTGCCCTGGGTGTCCAATGGAGACGGTTCTTACCTGGGACACTGCCTAGTTCCTTGAAAGTTTTGTCGTCGAAGGTATTGCTTGGCTGTGACACCCTTCACTGAGACACTGTCCATCCCTGGAAAGTCCTCGAAGGTATTATCCAGTTTTGACAGTCGTTCTCGAAGACATTGCTCGGCCATGCCAGTTGTCCTCGAAAGTACTGCCAAGTCATGACACGTGTCCTTGAAGGCACTGCCCGGCCATGACGCTTATCCTTCAAGGCACTGAATAGTTGAGACAGTCGCCCTTGAAGGCACTGATCGGCTGTGACAGTCGCCCTTGAAGGCACTGATCGGCTGTGACAGTCGCCCTTGAAGGCACTGATCAGCTGTGACAGTCGCCCTTGAAGGCAGCGCGCGGCCATGACAGTCGCCCTTGAAGGCACTGCCCGGCACCAGCCTCTGGTGTATGCCATGTTAGCTTTTGTACAACTCTTGGTGTCATCTCAACGTTATACACAAAGAATAAACTTTGTAACCAACAACCTTCTTGTTTTTTATTCACCTGCCACCGCAACACCAGTCACTAGTAACTGTGTAAACCGTGAGTAGCGGAGATCTAGCTGAACAAAGTACTTATGTCGGGTTACTGTACTATAATGCAACAGGGGAGAGAGAGAGGGGGGGGAGGGGGCACGGAATTCTATACTGGGAGATAGAGGAAAAAATTACTCTATAACTTTTCCGACGGAAATTAATTGTTTTTGAGTTGTTCTTTTTTCTTCACTGAAATTTAGTAAAATTTCCGTTGAAACCATTGCTTACTTATTAATGAACCAATCAATGGAAGTCTGGAGGTCACGTGATACTTGTGAGCCAATCATCGGAGGACTTGTCAGCATGTGCAAGCTCTGAAATTTGAAATTATTAGTTGCAAGCTGGCGTCTGTCTGTGAAGGTTGACCCTTGGTGGATTGGTGTGTAATTCAGCGAATTCTTGAGAATTTAACGAACTTTTGAGAACGAAGCCGCAGCAGTTGACATCTTAATGACTCACTGTGTTCTCCCTTTCTTCAATCAAGTGCCCAAGGTGTGATTCAGGCTGTCAATATCGTGAAGATTGACACACGTGTTTTGTGGCAAGATAGACACTGCCCAAGGTAAGTTTTCTACACACCGGGGGTCCATAACTAGGAGCTTAGGACAGGTCCTTCTGGTTTTCTTGTCAGGAGCTTTCGTTTCTTCAGTTTTATTGAGTGTTTTTACCACACAATTTCCCTCTACTTCAAAGCCCTGCCTACTATGTGGAACCAACAGTGTTGGTAATTGGGGGGGGGGGGGGGTCATTTCTCCACAACTACTCTTTTCCGCAGGAAAATAAGCTCAAATTCGTATGTAACACATTGAAATACATTATAAAAGCCTATTTTCCATAGTAATTTTCGTGCATGGCAACATCTAAATATTTACCATATATTCTGCTAATAAACAAACAACCAGTTTTTATATTTTGATGATGACGTCAAAAGACATCCCCCGCCTGAGGCTTACTCGACATTATAAACTGCAAAGATTTCATATTTTCAGCTGCACGACACAGTTTAATATTCTGTGAAACAACTTTACAGGAGGCAGGAAACTTTTAAATGACTTCACTAATTCCTAAGGACGGCACAGTTTTAATATTTTGAAGACGCATGAAAAGAGATCCTCCCCGCCTGACTGAGGCTTCCTTACGACGTTGCCTTCCACAGGAGGAGTTTACCCTGTCGTAATTACTCTTCCTGTACATTGCCCAGGTTGGCATATAAGGGGCAAGACAATGGGTAGACCATTAGCCAAATTGCAATCCCCATTGGTTGCTTCTGCAGGAGGAGGGAGGGGCGGAGGACGGATGATAGGGACCAAGCCATAATGGATTACGTATCAGACTAATTGCAACCCCATTATTTCTTAATAGGTTGTCCGAGGAAGATAATAGAGGCAGGAACTGTTTAGGGAAGTGCCGCCCATTACTTATAGGGCGTATGAGTGAAAGCTGTGTCATGTTGGTGGTGGCAGTTGATGATAACATGTGTCAGGTGTCAGGAGATAATAGTGTTACAGGTGTCAGGAGATAATAGTGTTACAGGTGTCAGTTGTTAAAAGAATAACACGTGTCAATTATGCCAAATACATCAACGAAAAGAACTGGTGTCAAGTGAATCAACGCATGTACAACCACCATCACCACTACCACCACTACCACCAAAACCATCAACACCACCATCACCACCACCACGATCAACACCAACACCAACACCACCATCACCACCACCACGATCAACACCAACACCACCATCACCATCACCACGATCAACACCAACACCACCATCACCATCACCACGATCAACACCAACACCACCATCACCATCACCACGATCAACACCAACACCACCATCACCATCACCACGATCAACACCAACACCACCATCACCATCACCACGATCAACACCAACACCACCAGCACCACCCCTACCACCACTATTAATGACTTATGAAATACAGCATCGACCGACTCACTCAATGTTAGAGATGATGTAAAGTATTGATGAGCTACTGTTTCGTACACTCTCTCTCTCTCTCTCTCTCTCTCTCTCTCTCTCTCTCTCTCTCTCGCTCTCTTTATTTTTCTTTATCTATCGCTTTTTCTCTGTTATTTTCACCTCGCTTCGTCTATCTGTCTCTGTCTGTCTGTCTGTCTGTCTGTCTCTTTCTCTTTCCTTCTCACTCTCTCTCTCTTTCTCTCAGCGTTTCCCGGAAGTTGAGGCTCATATTTGAGTTCACCATCTGTGCATCAGGCGTCCTGGGTGTGTACCAGCTGGTGCTGATGGCTTATTGGCAGGGGATGCCATCTGGAAGGGAGGATACCATTTTGGAGGGTAAGGGGGGGGGGGGGGTAGCCATCTGGGAGGTGAGGTGGTCATCTGTGAGGAGGGGCAGGGAGGAGGAGGGACAGGGAGGAGGAGGAGGAGGAGGAGCAAGAAGAAGGAGCAACAGCGAGGAAGAGGAAGGGTCCTTAATAAAGACCTTGATGGCGTGTGAGGATTTGAACATTATCTGGGGGGGGGGGAGGGGTGAAGTGGGAAAAGGTGGGGGTGACGGGAGTGACGGGAGTGACGGGAGGAGGGGGTAAATAATTAAATGAATGAGCCCTAATAAGCGGAGGGAACAAAGAACAGCTATTAAATCCAAACTAAGTCCTAAATTTGATCACATCGTCGCTCCAGCCATTAGCAAGTGATGGTTGGTTCATTACAACACAACATCTGTCCTGTTTAAGACGTCACCGAAACAACGTCCTCAAAGTGTCTAGTTACATACCAATCTACAAGACACTAAACTCCAGCCACAGTTCAAATTGACCCAAGTAACTCGAGAGGAGGATTGCAACACCGCCTCGACGCCCACCATGCACGCGTGTGTGTGGTGTGTGTGTGTGGTGTGTGGTGTGTGTGTGTGTGTGGCGCCTCGAACACTGTTTCCCTGTCCCTCAGCACAATACAGTTAACTTAGTTCCGACCTTCAACTTCCTCTAACACTACAGCAGTTCCTCCCATCTCCACCCACCAACAGATGATAGAACAGTTTCCCGCCTCACGCAACCACGCACGCACGCAAACAAGCACACAGTAATTTCTTGATTAACTGTCAATAATGGAAAAATGTAAGGAAGAGAGAAACAGAAATAAAGAAATTGACAAAAAAGAAAAGAGAAAACAAATAATATAGAAAACGATTAAATTTTCGACTTTTAGCATCGCTCATGTACGAGTTGGTGATATTTGGTCCGTAAGTGTAGTGAACGGCCGTCAGTCAGCTGGACAGGGCCTGACACCCACCTGCGGGCGGAAAATTAACAGGTAAAAATAGCTTCCGTTCCACTGCCAACAAATTATGCAAAGGTGAGGCAAGACTGGGGAGTGACGTGTTGATTTGTTGAAAGATGTAATGTGAACCAACTCCCAGGCTGTGGTTGGTGGTGTGTTGCCACAGCCCCGAGGACACACCCTCACCTGCCTACCATGGTTCAGCTCACTAACTACCAAACAGTGGAACAGACACACATGTATACTACACATATATGTATACAATGACACACATTTATGAACGAATACATAGACCCCTACACAAGCATATAAAATTAAGCAAATATACACAAATGCACACATGAAATTATACATGCAGTAAAAATACACATACAGTAAATATTTAAACGCACATATATAAAATAATACGCACACTCACACACACACACACACACGCACACACACACTCCACTCACCTGGACATTAATTATAATTTAATTACCTGAGGCCGGAAGGCCTTCACTTTGAGGTAGACAACCCTAATATAACGACCACTAAACATCAATATAGCGTCCATTACGACTATAAAGACCACCACACCACATACTTAATATATCAAGCAACGCAACCTTAATATAACGGCCATCATAGCCTCTCTCTCTCTCTCTCTCTCTCTCTCTCTCTGTCAAGGTGCATCGTGTACCTCATTATCAACACACTTCCTCCCTTATTTACCTACTAAATCACAAATCATCAGCACACACACACACACACACACACACACACAAACACAAACACACACACACACACACACCACCTGTTGTCATTGGTTTAACCTGCCAGTGGGCGTGGCGTCTTTGATGTGAGCTCAGTGTTGACTATTCCTTCCCTTCTCCCCCTCCTCCTCCTCCTCCTCCCCCTCCCCCCTCCTCCTCCTCCTCCTTCTCCCCTTCCTCCCCTCATCCTCATTTGTTTACCAAGGGGCTGACTAGCGGTGGTTAATGCTGGCTTTCAACTACAAGGTTTGATTCCAATAAATTTATATCTTGTTTTAAATAGAAGACCGTGTGTGCGTGTGTGTGTGTGTGTGTGTGTGTAGACAGACAGACAGACAGACAGATACTGAGCCAGATTAATCAGATGATGACTTGTAAGAAAAAAAGTGTTTGATCAGGTTTGTCATTTTATTCACCAGAGAGAAAATATCATTAATTATTGATATATCCTGAGGCAGCTGAGCGTTTGTTTGGTTATACTGAAAAAAAATATTGTGTTTTTTTGTTGATTGTGATAATTTATTGTTTGTTTTGTTTGCGATAGATGTATGTGGTTGTTTTTGTGATAGATATTACTCTTTGTTTGTTTGTTTGTGATAGATTTTTTTTTGTTGTTGTTTGCGATAGATATTTTGTTTGTTTGTTTGTTTGTGGTAGATATTTTTTGTTGTTGTTTGCGATAGATATTTTGTTTGTTTGTTGTTTGCGATAGATATTTTGTTTCCGTTTGTTGTTTGTGATTAATAATGGCAGAAAGTATCATAAACTTAAAAAATAATTTTATCCTCAAACAAACTTATACTTAAAACGAACTTAAATTTCTAACCATTTTTAAAACACACAATTAATCTAATATAATCTCCTTTAAAACATAGTCTATAATAATGTTCATTCCCTAAAGTATTAAATAGCTTAAAGTTATCTCTCTGGGGTAATAAATAAAAAAAAAAACAGACGAATCGATCATTTTTCCTAGACCATTGGAGGAGGTATAGTGTTTTGGTCTCCTCCCACACACACACACACACACACACACACAGGCCACAGTCTCCAACTTCTCTATCTTCGTATCACTACAAATGGGAAAAGTTCTGACCCAACACTAAGTTTCCGAGGATGGGGGGAGGGGATGGGGGTTGGGGGAGAGGAGTAAAACAGGCCAGTGAAAGTTTAAAAGGTTGAATAATTTACCTCCAGGCTGAGACATGGATGGTGTAGAGATCCTGTATAGTCTTGAGTTGTGGACTGGGAGGGGAGGTGCAATTTGTTGAGTGACGGGGTTGAAGGAGGTGTGAGGGGTAGGAGGGGTGAGGGGTAGGAGGTGTGAGGGGTAGGAGGGGTGAGAGGTGAGGGGTAGGAGGGGTGTGGGGTGAGGGGTAGGAAGGGTGAGTGGTGAGGGGTAAGAAGGTATTAAAGAGAGAGAGAGAGAGAGAGAGAGAGAGAGATAGAGAGAGAGAAGTGGTGATTCTTATACGGCTGAAAGCAGAGTGAAATAATTTACCACCTGAGTGTAAATCACCTGTTCATTATCTCACCTGACCACAGATTCACTGACCTATTATACTAAGATGAAGCCATACATCATCCCAGCAGCTGTGTATTGAAAGTCCTATGAAAGAACCTAGAGAAGTCCCTCATTCAATCCTCATCGACACGGCACACTTGAGATAACAATTTTAAAAAGACATCCTAGAACTATGGAAATATGTAACCAGTCACTACCTATCAACGTAACATGTGATTTTGATAATAACATAACTAATTAGACGTAGATTACTAGTTTAATTCATTCTCATACAAGTCTTCTCCCAATTGGCACCATCATAAGGTTAGCTTCACATATTAGCCAGGAACTCCCTCTGTTAATACCAGACTTGAAAATCTTATACGTGTCACAGAGTTATTCACTTCATCTCGCAGGTAAACATTACATTTGCTCATTGTCTTCCCCCCTTCCTCCCCCTTCCTCCCCCTTTCCTCCCCCTTCCTCCCCCCTTCCTCCCCCCTTCCTCCTTACCCTTTGTTAACAGTCATCCGAACACAGCCTCAGGTGTACAGGTGAAAAACACTGATTAATATTGTGGTTGGTGAGGCAGGTGTGGTAGTTTAGGTGGTCTAGGTGTGTGGTAGACATGATACACACACACACACACACACACACACACACACACACACACACACGCATCAGCCTCCCTCACTTGTCTCCCTTATTACGTCATAGGTGATCCTGCCCCTGAAATTATTATCAAAGTTCTAAAAGTCGGAAAAAAGTAGGGAGAAGGAGGGAGAAGGGAGGGTAAAGGGAGGGTAAAGGGAGTAACAAGGGAGAAAGAAGATAGGGGTAGGGAAGGAGAGGGAGAGAAGAGAGGGGTAAGAGAGCTGGTTGTTGTTATTGTAAGTTACAGCTCACCTTAAACATTACTCCACACGGGGGAGGTAAGAGAGTCAGGCTAATGTCTACACACTATGTTTTTTCTCGTGTTCTTATTGGCTAGAAGCGACCAATAGGGAGGGGGGAGGGAGGGAGGGAGGGAGGGGGAAGACAGAGTTAAGGAGAGAGGAATGAGGATGGAGGGAAGGAAAGGAGGGAAACGGAGAGAAGGAGGGAGAGAGATGGAGGGAAGGAGGGAGAAAAGGAGGAAGGGAGAGAAGGAAGAGAAAAGGAGGAAGGGAGAGAAGAAAGAGAAAAGGAGGAAGGGAGAGAAGGAAGAGAAAAAGAGGTTATACTGTACTTCTTGTTATTTAGATTAAGAGAAGGAATAGACCTAATGATTATTATCTCTCTATCTCTCTTACTTTCTATTTATCTATTCTTGTCTTTTTTTCTTCTATCGTTTTATCTGTTTAGTCGTGTTCTTCCTTCTTTTCTTTATGTCTATCTCCTGTCTCCTTCTTTCTTTCTGGCTTTATCTTTCTCCCCACTCTCTCTCTCTCTTTCTTCCCACTATCATCTTTCTCTCTTTGGTTTAGTTCCCTCTCTCTCTCTCTCTCTCTCTCTCTCTCTCTCTCTCTCTCTCTCTCTCTCTCTATTTATTTGTCTCTGTCTGAAAGTAATTTAGCTGAGTAGAATTTTAGGCCACTCGAGTGTAAATTGTTGACAGGTGTTAAACTATTGACGGGTGTTGAAACTATTGATAGGTGTTGAAACTATTGACAGATGTTGAAACTATTGACAGATGTTGAAACTATTGACAGATTTTGAAACTATTGACAGGTGTTGAAACTATGGACAGATTTTGAAACTATTGACAGATGTTGAAACTATTGACAGATGTTGAAAATACTGACAAGTGTTGAGGGGATTTTGATCATCAGGGAGTTGAAGTGGCTTTATGGGGATTAATTCAGGGCTTCAGGGATTAATGATGACACGCAATAGAGGGGGAGGAGACACACACACACACACACACACACACACACACTGGGGATTGGTAATTGAAACTAATATATATTTTAATAATGATTTTACTTGGTTTAAACAATATAATCTGCTCCAGTGGGACATACATACATACATACATACATACATACATACATACATACATACATACATACATACATGAAAAGCAGGAGACACTGTTCTGTAAAGTGACTTCCCACCTTCGGAACCCAAATCCGGTTAACAGAAGAAGGTGAAGAAGGAGGGAGAAGAGGATAACAGAGAGGAAAGGAGGAAGGGAAGGAGAGGAAGTGAGGGAGGGAAGGAATAGGGTCATGTCCTACTTGTGTACACATACAGTGCATCGACCCTAAAATGTATATAGTGTCTCCTGCTCTTCATGTATGTATGTATGTATGTATGTATGTATGTATGTATGTATGTATCAGCTTCCATACACTGCACATCCTCGACTATTAAATGATTGTTTAATATATTCAAACTCTTTCGCTCACCTCTCGCTACAGGTGACTCAGGTAACCACAAAGAGCATAAGATCAGTCTACAGGTGTAACAGATGCTGGTGCAGGTGTCTTAATGAGTGCTGCCAGATAAGCGTGGGGTCAAAAGGTCACGGTACTCAATATTTGCGGAAACAATACTCACTCACACACACACCTGCCTCTCCTAATTAACTTGTTAAAGGTGCAACATTCATCATAGAGAAGGTAGTTAATGAGCTACCAGGGAGAACAAATGGTAATTGTCCTGCGTGAATAAAAAAATACTCCCAGGAACACCACACAACCCGGACTTTTGTGGCGCCATTGTTGGTGTGGCTGTGTCTGGCGGTGGACAGCCACACCTCCCCGGCCACCCTCGTCACTACTTCATCCTGTTGGGAGAGTCAAAATACTGTGTTCAAGAATGAGTTATGACTTACTGACAGTCAGGTGTGATCAGTAATGGATTTTTTTCTACAGTTTGTCGGGAAAATTATTAAGAAATCCTGAAAATACTGATTTACTCCGCTTCAGTGTCGATAGTATGGTAATGTGTAAATGAGTACATAATTACTAGGAAACAGAATGACGAAAGGCTTACAAAAATTTCAAGATTATTCACATCTTCAAGGATTACTGAACACAGTTACCTGCTTATTGTGGGAATCAATTAACCTTTATATATATATATATATATATGCTGATAACCACAAGGAAAGAAGAAAACACGAAGTTCCCAAGCGCTTTCGTGTAATTCACATCCTCAGGGGTGAGTACAGACTCACCCCTGAAGATGTGAATTACAGTACATGAAAGCGCTTGGGAACTTCGTGTTTTCTTCTTTCCTTGTGGTTCTCAGCATATACCTAGATCACGCGCACCCACAGTGATTTGCATGCATATATATATATATATATATATATATATATATATATATATATATATATATATATATATATATATATATATGCATGTGTGTGTGTGTGTATAATAAGTTGCGAAACTAATCCTCTGGTTTTTAAACACATCATATATATATGGGCATAAACAAGGGTGTTCTCTTCCCTGGTACTGGCAGTGGCGGTGATCTCCCCTGATCTGTCATGTAAACACCTTAACAGTCCCCTCTCAGTCTCACACTGACCTACCCAGAGTGGCCGCCTACCTGGGATCCAACACAGTTTGTGTACATTCCTCCAGTTCACTACGACGGAATTCCTCCACTGCTGTGAACCATTTTCTGTATCTTTTTGTTGGAAAGAGTAAATAGGGTTACAACTACAATACTTGTATCAGAAAGAAACACATTAGTTGGGGAAGTTGAAGTGAATAAATGCAAGAGACACAGGGGGCAAGAGGGGGAGGAGAGCCATCACGTCCTCGCACTTCCCTAAACAACCTCAACTAAACTACAGGCAAAAAAGACGACATTTTATTCAACTAAAACAACAATACAAGAATACATTTTCAGAATAGCTACACTGATGTCTTACATAAAAATAAATTCCTACATCACTAGACCGAGAAAAAAAAAATCCCGAGCTATTTGCAAGGTTCACGGAAAAGCCAAAAAATTCCCTGAACAAATTGCACGGTGGTGGAGAGAAAACGACGCAGGAAAATATGGAAGGAGACTAAACCAAGACAATGTTATCAGGAGAACACACACGCTCCAGGAACCAATAGAAATGTTTCCCAATAGAAACTGTACCGGGATTTAGTGTTGGCTCTCTCACTACTCTCCCCCCCTCCTCCCCTACCCCCCTCCTCCTACTACTCTCCCCTCTCCTTCTCCTGTCACTACTTTCTCCCCCTCTTCTCACTACACCCACCCCCCCCCCCTTCCCACTCCTCCTCAACGCTTCACCCCAAACAAGGTTTGTTGCTATGAGGTCTGGCAATACTGGTTGTAGGTTCACTATCATGTATCTCTCTACATACATACATACATACATACATACATACATCCATACATACATACATACGTACATACATACGCTAAATGTGCCTGGGGAGCGGCTTACTACACATAATCTGAGTGGTGGGTCCTGAGTCTTACAGAAGTGGAGGGTTGAGTACACGCTTCTGGCTAAGAGGACTCAGGCGTGTCTTACTGAGCTGGTCCCTGATTGAAGGATTAAAGATAATACTGAGAGAAAAAGAGAGCTAGAAGGTCAGAGAGAGAGAGAGAGAGAGAGAGAGAGAGAGAGAGAGAGAGAGAGAGAGGAAAGTATATCACTGGTACCTAAATAATTCTGTCTTAAACACACACACACACATACACACACACACACACACACACACACATACACACACACACACACACACACATACACACACACACACACCCTACCAGCAGTCAGTATCCAAAGTACCTTACACAAGCCGATCTAGGGAGACTTAAAAAGAATTTGTTGTTCAAATGTTCAGCGTTTCACTCGACCCTCGGCACACCTGCAGTTCAATACCATTCTCATATATTTGGTGAAAATCTCTTAGTTGGAGGAGAAAATGTCAAGGAGCTTACGTTAAAAAAGAGAAAATAGGAAAAGTGAAATGGAGAGTTTTAACACGTGATGGTTTTGTAACGTGAGAAGAAAAAAAAAATATTCAGTGATCTTAATTTTCAAGGGTGAGTGTATTAAATGTAAGAGGGTGTAAGGAAGGTGTAAATATTCTGAGAGAGGTGTAGTTATATAGCAGGTGTGAGCGTGGTGTAGTGAACTAAGAAATAAAATCATGTACTGTAGGCTGGTGTGTAGTGTTGAGGACAGGTTAAGTGTTTAGTTATATATAAATGTTGTTTATAACTCTCTCTTTCTCTCTCTCTCTCTCTCTCTCTCTCTCTCTCTCTCTCTCTCACTCTCTCTCTCTCTCTCTCTCTCTCTCTCTCTCCCTCTCTCCACACCTAACCACAACACAACACCAATTTAGAGTTAGAATTACCGAACATCTGGGTCTCTCGTTCAGAACCAGTCAACAATTGTCCAAACCATCCCCACCCCCCAGCAATCAGAGACAATAGCCAGGCAGGAGATCACCCTATAAATAAAGTAAATTTTACCTTCCTTACCAGTTACCCCGACGACATCACACGGGTCACAGTGGAGTTGCTCCTCACGTATACCAAGTCCAGCAGCCAGTCCTAGACACCCTCGGCGACTCTTCTTCTCTTCCTTGTTTATAACTGGTACATGATACTGTTGTTGATATGTAACTATATATTTATCTTTGTGTATTCCTCCTACATACATGCCCCCCTCCCCCTCTCCCCCCCTCTCGAGGCAATAATTTAAAACATCTTTGCGCTCTAATGACTGAAGCTATAGAACCAAACACGATAGACCCTACCCCAGCCTACAGCACAAACTACGATATTTTCACTTAATCATAAAACCGATGGATGCCAACGAGAGCTAACACACACCAAATTAAAATATTAGATAATACTCGGACTACATCCATCAGAACCAATAATAATCTCCCTCAATTCGCGCTTAATTACATGGGAAGAGTTTTAGGTCTAGTTAATTTTGGCGCAGTTTAAACGGATATTTTATGCAAATTGCGCCATCCTTTGATACTAAACCCGTGTGGACGATCGCTCATAAAACTCTCACGTCATAATGCTTTACTCTATTTGATCATTAATTACCCACATTCTCTTGAAATATATGTATTATTAACATATTTTTGTCTTTGTTTATGTTGTGATGATAAGAATGATTATCTAGTTCCAGACTGGCCAGGGTGAAGTGCGTGGTAGTGAGAGGTGGGTGGAGAGTGTGTTGGTTTGGAGTGCGTGGTAGTGAGAGGGGGGTGGAGTGTGTGGTGGTTTGGAGTGCGTGGTAGTGAGAGGGGGGGTGGAGTGTGTGGTGGTTTGAAGTGCGTAGTGGTGAGACGGGGTGGAGTGTGTGGTAGAAGGACGGGTTAGAGTGTGTGGTAGCTTGTTGGACTGGTAGAGAGACGGGTAGAGTGTGTGGTGGCCGGGGTGTGTGGTGGCTGGAGTGTGTGGTGGCCGGGGTGTGTGGTGGCCGGAGTGTGTGGTGGCCGGGGTGTGTGGTGGCTGGAGTGTGTGGTGGCCGGAGTGTGTGGTGGCTGGAGTGTATGGTGGCTAGAGTGTGTGGTGGCTGGAGGGTGCGGTGGCTGGAGTGTGTGGTGGCTGGAGTGTGTGGTGGCTGGAGTGTGTGGTGGCTGGAGTGCGTGGTGGCTGGAGGGTGCGGTGGCTGGAGTGTGTGGTGGTTAGTGGCTCAAACTCATAATAGCATTATCCCTTTACCTTGAGAGGCTTAACTAGTGACAACACCAATACTACACCATTTAATACATTGAATTATTATTACACCTCCATTTAGCGGACTATAATTACAAGAAAATCCGTTATATGGAGGATTCGTTAAATGTAAAACCTCCATTTAGCGGACTACAATGAGGTGAAAACCCGTTATATCTAGGGTTCGTTATATGTGAAACCTCCATTTAACGAATTACATAGAGAGGAAAATCTGTTATAACGAGAGTCTGTTAGATAATGATACCCCCACATAACGGATTATATGAAGAGAGATGTTCGGTATATGGAGGTTTCACTATATATATAATGAGCTAGATTATCCTGTCTCATGACTTTTTAAATTATCTTACAGAGAAGAGATAATAATAAGGTATTCTAATTAACTTGTTGCTTGAGGGAAATTTCTTAATGGTGATCTACGAGGCTCAGAATATACACCTGAGGTTATAGATGATTTAACACCCTAACACTACCTGAGGGTTAGGTTAGGTTAGCGTTAAGGTATTTAATTATCAGGTGAAAAAATTCTGGGGTGCCTAATCTTCACATGGTCCATAGATCAGTCTATTAGTTGCCAGATTGACAAAAAATATTAGATAAATTAATACATAATAGAAATAATTTAACTAATGGTTGTTCTGATGGTTGTAATGAATCATTGTAATTCTCAAATTATCCGACTGAACAATACAAATGCTATGCATAACATACAGCCAGATGTAATGTTTCATTGTAATATTTCTCGGTGCTGTTCGAATGTAACATTAAAATGTAACATTTCCACATCGACAAAAGTACGTGGTGGTCGCGCTTTGAAGCATTTATCTGGATCAAACAAATCATAATAAATTTAATTTCAGTTCCCCCGTCATCGTCGACACTGTGTTTGTTGCTGTAATTGTTGTAACGAGCATAACAGGCAACTAGCGGCTTGTGATTACTGCCGCATTAAGTAATTAGTTCTGGACGTGGCCACCAATTATGTTATGGGTAATGGGATGAATTTGTTGAGTATAGACACGAAAATTATCATGTTTCGTTTTAATTGTCGGAGTGATGGAGCGTCCAGCGGCTAGTGAAGAGGAACGCTGCTGCTGAAATTTGTCAGACGGGCGTAAAATTCATCTCATTTTATCTTTAACCGAGTTAGTGTTTTTCAGGCCACTTGTCATATCAAATTACTTAAGCCTTTATGGAATGGATCAGTATGACAGAATAATCACTGAGAGACGAACGCTTTAATTAAGCTTCATGTTAGTAAAGCTTCTCTCACCCCTGTTAAGTCAAAGCTTAATTATACACGTGACTCTCATCAGTAACATATATGTGAGGTCATGTATAAAGCGAACTGACCCAGGGCTC
Source organism: Homarus gammarus (assembly GCA_958450375.1). Taxonomy (NCBI): domain Eukaryota; kingdom Metazoa; phylum Arthropoda; class Malacostraca; order Decapoda; family Nephropidae; genus Homarus; species Homarus gammarus. Next base: position 1,775,692 of record CAUDMG010001135.1, on the reverse strand, counting down.
GTGAGTCACATATTCATAATGACGCTAATATGTCAAATGTAATTAATTATCTTTTACACAGTAATTACATTGATATTTTCTTCGTGATACTCTCTCTCTCTCTCTCTCTCTCTCTCTCTCTCTCTCTCTCTCTCTCTCTCTCTCTCTCTCTCGTCGTCAGCCTTGCCCGTGCCATCAGACCAAATGGCCACATCTCACAAGTCAATATCTTCGGTGATCATCTTTATTGGTTGTCATCTCAAAGTGTCTAGAGAGAGCTCCTTGAGGGATGCCAATCTGTCTTCACCCCAGCCTTTCTTACTTACTGATTCTCTCTCTCTCTCTCTCTCTCTCTCTCTCTCTCTCTCTCTCTCTCTCTCTCTTTCGTTGATTTACTCTTCCTTAATCTGTTCCCATCCCTCTCTTTGGTTATCTCTCTTCTTCTCTTTCTTTCCCTCTTTTTTCTTCTTCTTCTTTCCCCTCTCTTTAACCCTAATCCCTCTCCTTATGCCTGTCTGTTGGTCCAAGTGTGTGTGTGTGTGTCTCTCACACTCGTCTAGTCCAACTGGTCTGGTCTTGTCACGTGTTATGGGAAGGTCTCACCGTGACCTTTTCTTAGCATGGCACCATCACTATTGGCACCTGGCCATCCCGTCACTCAATGACTCCAGGGTAATGGCACTCACGTCCTCCACTGTGTAATATCTGTTCCCTCTCCTGCCTGCCACTTCCTTCCCTCTCTTCCTTGACACCGTCCTTCTATCCTCATTTTTTCCTTCCTTCAATGGCACTCCTTCTTCTTCTTCTTCTTCTCCATCCCTCCCCACCACCCCACTAGTCCCTATCCCCCCCCTCACCTCCTCCCTGACACTTCCTCTTCTTCTCCCCCACCTCTCCTCCCCACCACCCCACCTCCCCATCTGTTCTCAGCTGGGCTCATAAATGATTCCTCTCACCTCCCGCCATGACATAAGGTTCAACAAAATTTCACTTTCCGTTTAGAAAAAAAATCATTCCCGCACCCCGACTCACACACACACACACACACACACACACACACACACACACACACACACACACGCACACAAATAAAATAACTTAACTTAGAAATTATTAAAGAACAACTTCCATTTAATATTAATTTTCACTCTTCATCTTTATGTGGTCGATAATTATTTAAGCCAGACGCGTTTCACTTATTCACTGAGGCCAAAATGGTGTCTAAATTGTTCTGAGACTATACTGTAACTGGACAATTTCTTCTATACCTTCAGTTAAGGATTTTGGGGGAAAGTATTCATTTGATCTTTGGTGTTGGTCGGGAGCCATTATTTGTGGTATTAACGTGATGCAGCTAACATGATAAACTTAATGTGATAACTTTAACATGATAATCTTAATCTGATGATATTAACGTTAACGGTGTTAGTGTGGTAATGTTGATATGATAGTTTAAACGGGATGTATTTAACGTGATGTGGTTAAGGGGATATACTTAACATGATAACCACAACATGACAATATCAACATGATAACTTCAACATGACAACATTAACCTGACAACATCAACATGATAACATTAACTTGATAACATTAACATGACAACATCAACATAACAGCACTAACATGATAACATTTAAGAAGATCACGTTAACATGATAACCAGTGTGAGGTGATTGGATCAGTCACGGTAGAGTGGAGTTAAGTGACAGTAATATATCGAGTCTGAGAATTGAACCTACTGCTGTGTGTGTGTGTGTGTGTGTGTGTGTGGGTGTGTGTGTGTCTGTGTGTGTGTGTGTGTGTGTGTGTGTGTGCGTTAGATCGAATTCTAGTATAATCAACCCCTCCCCCCCTTGTCCTGTTAGTTATAAAGAGAATATAACCTTAACTGGTAACTGTCATAACAAACACAGTCTTCCTCCACACAGCCACCCTCCACACACTCATCCACCACACAGTCATCCTCCACACAGTCATTCACCACACAGTCATCCACCACACAGTCATACTCTATACACTCATCCACCACACAGTCATCCTCCACACACTCATCCACCACACAGTCATCCACCACACAGTCATCCTCTATGCACTCATCCTCCAAACAGTCATCCTCACACAGTCATCCTCTACACAGTCATCCACCACACAGTCATCCACCACACAGTCATCCACCACACAGTCATCCTCTACACAGTCATCCACCACACAGTCATCCACCACACACTCATCCTCCACACAGTCATCCTCCACACAGTCATCCACCACACAGTCATCCACCACACAGTCATCCACCACACAGTCATCCACCACACAGTCATCCTCCACACAGTCATCCACCACACAGTCATCCACCACACAGTCATCCTCCACACAGTCATCCTCCTCGTCCATCAATAAACAGTTAATTCATACATCAATTAATAAAATATACATTAATCCTATTATAACATTAAGACTTTCATAGTATTAAAACTTTTGTGATGCCAATTAGTTTTATTATTACCTGGATTTTAGACCAAACACCTACGAGAACCTTATACATCAGGTGTACCTTTTTTAATCTATTTTAAACCTTAATTAATTTTATATTTGTTCAGTTAAAAAAAATAAGTGTGTGTGTGTGTGTGTGTGTGTGTGTGTGTGTGTGTGTGTGTGTGTGTGTGCGAGTGTGTATGTGTGTGTGTGTGTCCAACTTTGCGAGGTAATAACTAGAATTTACAGGTATGGATTTCAGGTAAACTTTTCAGGTGGATATAAAAAATAAAAATCCAATGAACTAAGTGATCAATACGTTTTATCATTACTGTCCTGAGTTATAGGTTAGGTTAGGTTAGGTTATGTTAGGTTAGGTTAGGTTAGGTTAGGTTAGGAGTTTGTTATTGTGAAAAGAAGGATTTAGTTATCTTTAATGGCAAAATAAGATGAAGAAATTGAATAGAAATCTCTGAGAATTTTTTAATGTCCCACAGGTGTCCACACAGTCACTACACCTCACAGTCAACACCACACCTCACAGTCAACACCACACCTCACAGTCAACACCACACCTCACAGTCAACACCAGAGTCAACACCACACCTCACAATCAACTCCACATCTCACAGTCAACACCACACCTCTCAGTCAACACCAGAGTCAACACCACACCTCACCATCCTCTCACGGTTCTATCACCAACAATAAGAGGTTAGGTTACGTTAGGTTAGGTTACGTTAGGTGATACAGAATCAAAGTATTTACCGAAGGTTTCATCTTTTTCTAATCTTTTTTTTCCCAGGATGATAATAGATAACGCTGTTCCCCACAAGACGCCACATCGTTACATCCTTCACAAGCCGAGTCAATTACAGAAGAGATTACCTGAAGATTAGCCTCCCTTAGTTTATTTCACCTGATGATTAAAACACCTTACCACTAGCTTAAGGTGGCGTCACACTGCATTTCTATTGTCAACTTTTCCATTAATAGTCGATTTTTTCACGAATCGTCGGCGTTGTCGTTGACTTTTCGTCAAACGGTGCAGACAGTCTGCACTGACGACTCGTAGGACAACTTACCGGAGTCAGCTCAAGATCTGTAATTTATACTACAAATAGTTATAAAAAATAAACTAATTATTACTTAAAATATAAAGCTAAAATTATTATGGTGTAATTATTACTCTTCTTCCCAAGATAACTCGTTATTATGTTTAATTTCGTGTTTTTAAAATAGTAAGAAAATATAATTTGTTGTTTACATTTTGACCACGTGGGAAGAACAACAACATGACGGAGCCAACAGATAAAATGATTTCCCAAGTATGGACACGCCTCTCGGAGGAGTTCTTGGTGGACCAGATAAGGCAGCGTCGCTGTCTCTGGGATCACCAGGACTCTCCATACACTAATAAAGGTGTAGAATTAATGCACTTTCTTCGTCAGTTGGATCCATCTTGTTTATTGACAGCAGACAGTTGTCGAACGAGGGAACTGGTGAGTTGATTCTAAACGTGTGTGTGACGGTGCACCACAACCAAAAAATGTGATTTTCTCAAAGTTAACAAAAAATCGACGAAAGAATGCCAGTGAGACGCCGCCTTTAATCTAACCTGAACTAATCAAACCTACTCTAACTTAACCTACTCTCACTAAATATAACTTAATCTATTCTAGTCTAACCTTACCTATCTTTCCCCAGGTAACGTTAGGATCTTTAATCATCAGGTGACATAATCTGGGGTGTCTAATCTACAGGTTAACTTTACATCCTTTGATCTTACCGCTTTAGTGTTCGCTGGCTGTAGGTTGAGTCACTCCATGAACCGAGATAAAAAGGGCTAGGGTTCTTATAGTCAGGTGGATCCTATTTATAATAACACTGACAGGGCGGCCGGGCCAGACTCCTCCTCCTCCTCCTCCCTCCTCGAACACGTCTCTATTTTTACACTGATATTTTCGGGAAGTGGTTCCTGCCTGCATTGCGGAGGTCTTGGCCATTAGGAAATGAGGGTTTGTACGTTTTTCTGCTGAGGAGTTGGCCAGGAGGAGGAGGAGGAAGGTGGAGGAGATGGAGGAGGAGGTGGAGGGTGGAGATGGAGGGTGGAGGAGGTGATGGAGGAGGGGGTGGTGGAGGTGATGGAGGGTGGTGGTTGGTGGAGGTGGAGGTGGAGGATGAAGCGAGGAGGAAAATGGGAGGAGGGAGGAGAAGGATCACGTTGGTAGACAATTAACAGGAGAGGGGGGGAAGGTAGTAGTAGTAGTAGTAGTAGTAGTAGTAGTAGGAGGAGGAGGACGAGGAGGAGGAGGATATTTAATTTTAAGGCAATAAAATGGCGGCGAAGGTGTGGCTATTGGGGGAGGCTGGAGGCCGTGTTTAAAACAAATGTAGTAGTAGTAGTAGTAGTAGTAATAGTAGTAGGTAACAGTAGTAAAAAAAAGTAGTAGTAATAGTAGTAGTTTGTAAGAGAGACATAACCAAAAATCACCCAACAGCCAAACGACCATTTATAACAAGCCTGAATTACACTTAACGAGAACAACAAAGTCAATGAAATTAAGTGTCCTTCCCTTATGTTGGTCAGTTGATCTATAGACAGTGAAGAGTGCGTACTGACGGTCCTCTCTCCCGGCCTACACCTACCCATCCACCCACCCACCACAACACAACACTAAATCAGGTACTGTGTTTTGAATATTGTTTGAGTGTTTCTTCTTCTTATGTTTTGAATATATTTTACCTGTGTATAACGTATTGGAGTTTATTCTTGTCGAGGTAATATTTACAATTATTTATTTATTTAATGATTTATTTATACATCACTATGTTCGTGTGTATTTTACTAATCCAGCTTAATGTCACTCCTATATGATTATTAATGCTTTTGTTATAAGCTAATGGTAGTTAAAAAATTGCTCGTTAAAGAAGACTATTTTCATATAATCCCTAACGAGTTTTAAAGAGTCAAAATATTCTTTCTGTTGACCTAATATTTTGTTTAGCCCCCAAACTTAAAAATAATAATAATAATAATAACATTGCTTAGTGAGAGTTGGAGAAGGTCAGAGCATCAGATTATTATTGTTATTATTATTGTTATTATTATTGTTATTTTTATTATTATTATTGTTATTATTATTGTTATTCTTGTTATTATTATTGTTATTATTATTTTTATTATTGTTACTATTATTATTGTTATTGTTATTATTATCATTAACACAACGATGACGATGGAAGATAAATAATGAATCATGAGGGAAAACAAAGACAAATATTAATACTGAAGGGAACAAAAAATAATCCAACAGGTGTTACGACTTACGTGATGCCGATTTAATCTTTGTTAGTCGTATCAACAAGTTTGACCTGACCTGCTACCAGAGAACTGCCATTTTGTACACATCCCCAGGTTGAAGGCTTAAATCTCTTTTTTTGTTTCGTACACAACAGTCAAGCCGGATGGACGTGTTGTTGGGAAATTAATTTATAAATGTTAGACTGTCGATGACTTGACACAACACTACAATATACTAGTTTGAGTTACCTATCTTCGTCCAGGTAGAGGGATAGGGGGATAGGGAAAAGTGGATGATTATTCTACCTAGGTCACCCAAATCTCCCTACACACACACACACACACACATACCTCCCCCATTCACGCAGTTACAAATAAATAAATGACCGACTGGCTAAAAGAATGACAACAGCTTTGTTTCCATGCCACTGCCTCGCTTGAACTGGATTGTTAGGTCGTTGAAACAATCGATGAATTGTTCCTTTCACGGCATAGTGCCTTGGTGGGGGATTACTCGCTCTAACAGTGAGGATTATCATTCAGTGGATCAGGCCGTCTGGATTACACTATCTCATCCGACCTACGTTCTGTTTATAGTGTAATGACCTAACCTGTGATTCTCTTAAATTCTCTATGTTAAATTAAGTTGAGACAATCCATCATTGCATAAGAGAGAGAGAAAGAGAGAGAGAGAGAGAGAGAGGTTCAGTAATTATAGATAAAATGTTTGATTAAAAGTGAGAGAGGTGGATAAAGAGTGAGTCAGGGGGAGGTCGTCACTCCCTTTGGATATGACTATTATAAACAAGCGTGATGAGTAAGGGGGCGGGGGGGGGGGAGGATAAGCTGGTGACTGTGGTGGGGAGTAAAGGGGGGAAATTTATGACAGGTGAAGCTTACCTGTGTGTGATTGTTTACGCCCAGTTGACTCCTGTCTTGTTTTGTCCAGGAATTGTGGTCACCTGTGCGAGAAATATAAATACACACACGCACACACACACACACACACACACACACACATCACAGTGACATACGTGGGGTAGTAAAATAACCAACCCCTTTTGTTTACCCGATAGTCATTCATAGTATAGTGGTAGTACTCTTTCTTGATGTGGGTACGAGTCTTGCTGGGGGGCGACAGTGGTGGTGTGTGTGTAAGAGAGAGAGATCAAGGTGTGCATAGAGGTTGTGGACCAATGAAGGGAAGGGAAGGGAAGGTCTCAGATGATATATCCAATAATATATGGCAAGGTTTAACGGTACCAACTATATTATTTGTTTGGTTTTCCTAATATAATGCTTTATAACAACAACAACAACAACAATACTAATAAAACTCATGGGGTTAATTAAACAATACTGTAATACTTTGACTTATAAAACATATCATCATTTTGTTAATTACTACTATTATATCACCAGATAATGCCAGTGCCAACTTAGTGCTCGTAATAATTAGATTAAATAATTGTAAACTGTAAAAAAAATAATAATAATTAAACAATCACTTAATCATGTAATTTAAATAAGGTAATTAGTTGTGTTAATTCTTAGTGTAATATTTATTTTTAAAGGAAGACAATAGACAATAGAATGGATAGATGGATAACTAATTAGGGATGTGGATATATATAGAGAGAAAGGGATAGGGATAGAGAGAGAGAGTAGGGGAAGTTAGGTGTCTCAGATGTATCAGGTGTGTCAAATGTGTCAGGTGTGGGTCAGATGTGTCAAATATGTTCGTGTGTCAAGTGTATCAGGTGTATTCGGTGTGTCAGATGTGTCAAATATGTCGAGTGTGACAGGTGTGTCAGGTATTTCAGGTGTGTCAGGTGTGTCAGGTATTTCAGATGTTTCAGGTGTCAAGTGTGTCAGATTTGTCAAATATGTCAGGTGTGTTAAGTGTATCAGTCAGGTGTGTTAAGTGTATCAGTCAGGTGTATCAGGTGCGTCAGATGTGTCAGGTGTGTCAAGTGTATCAGGTATTTCAGATGTTTCAGGTGTGTCAAGTGCGTCAGGTGTGTCAGGTATAGGTAGATGGGACATTGGACGACAAATTGAATTGTGGAGTAGCAAAGGGGAAAAGAAAGTGAAAATTGTACTGAAAAGTGAACACTGGATGATGGAGGAAGAGGAAGAAGGTGGAGAAGGAGAGGAGGGGGAGGAAGGTGGAGAAGGGGAGGAGGAGAAAGAGGAAGAAAATGGAGATGTAGACGATAATAATGTAAACAAGAGACGTAGATAAATTAAAAATAGTGGAAATTGTGTATTTTTTGTTTATGAAAAATTTAGTGATGAATAATGAATAATAAAGATACGATAAATGCAGATGTGAGAAGAAACTGTGGAAGTAGAAGGAATGAAGGAGAGAGAGAGAGAGACAAAGAGGGAATAAACAAAGAGATGGAAAGACAGAGGAGGTGAATAAAGGCAGCTAATGGAGAGTGTGAACGATAAATAATGAATGAAGGAGAGAATATAAACGACAAAAAATGAATGAAATAAAGAGAGAAAGAGAGAGAAAGAGAGAATGTGTGTGTGTGTGTGTGTGTGTGTTTGGATGGAGGTGTGTTGATGTTTTAGTGTGCATTAATTATAAATCCTGTTTGTTTTTTATCACACACACACACACACACACACTACACCAGAAAAAAAAAATCCTTAGAATCGACGCTTGGGGGAAGCTAAAAGCGTATGAAGAATTAATGACCAACTGTTGTACAAATAGTGGTTTAGAGTTCATGTTTTCAGCTCTATCTGACTCTATTAAGCTCTATCCGACTCTATTCAGCTCTATCTGACTCTATTAAGCTCTATCTGACTCTATTAAGCTCTATCCGACTCTATTCAGCTCTATCTGACTCTATTCAGCTCTATCTGACTCTATTAAGCTCTATCTAACTCTATTAAGCTCTATCTGACTCTATTAAGCTCTATCTGACTATTAAGCTCTATCCGACTTTATTAAACTATATCTGACTCTATTAAGCTCTATCTGACTCTATTAAACTATATCTGACTCTATTAAGCTTTATCTGACTCTATTAAACTATATCTGAATCTATTAAACTATATCCGACTCTATTAAACTCTATCTGACTCTATTAAGCTCTATCTGACTCTATTAAGCTCTATCTGACTCTATTATTTGCTTAGTTATTTTTTTCTGTGTTCTTCTAAGCTCTGTTCGGCTCTATTGTTTTTCTAATTGGTATTCTTAGTTGCTACTCTATTCTTTATTTATATTTATCATCTTCTATCCACACCTACTACCACCTACTACCACCTACAGGTACTACCACCTACTACCTGTAACACCACCTATACATACCTACTACCACCTACCACCACCTGTACCCCCACCTACTCCCACCTACTTCCACCACCACCTTCCATCACCTACCACCACCTACCACCACCTGTACCCCCACCTACCACCACCTACCACCACCTACCATCACCTACCACTTACCACCACCTGTACCCCCACCTACCACCACCACCACCTACCACCACCTGTACCTCAACACTCAACAAAACCATTATTATCCTACAATGGAAGATGAAAATACAAAGAATTGGTTCAAGGAAGAGACGAAAAAAAAACAAACAAAGTTAATCTCTTTGTAATTGTGTACAGTTTGCGCTGCATTAACTAACCTGGGAATAACAAGGTAAGTCGACACTGTAATCCTCTTTATTGAACATTTTTTTCCCCTGACGTAAATGGACACGTGGGAGGTTCTCAGTCCCATGAATAAATCTTGAACCTGAAGTAAATTTGCGAGGAACTTTTTTTTTTGTTTTTATTTCTACATGACTATAAAAAAAAAGGTGGGGTTTAGCTGTCTGTCTGTTTATTGTATGTGTGTGTGTGTGTGTGTATATAAAATGTGCATGTGTGTATATGTGTGTGTGTATATATATGTATGTGTATATTGAGGGGTGAGTCATCTCTTAAGGAACAAAATATACACATGGTCATTTCATCTTATTACTTACCAATACCCAACACCAGGAACCCCCCCCCCCCATACAGAGTTACTTAGGCAGGAGAGGAACTACCCATGTCACTGTTGTCCACCCCATGTCACTGTTGTTCACCCCATGTCACTGTTGTCCACCCCATGTCACTGTTGTCCACCCCATGTCACTGTTGTCCACCCCATGTCACTGTTGTTCACCCCATGTCACTGTTGTCCACCCCATGTCACTGTTGTTCACCCCATGTCACTGTTGTCCACCCCATGTCACTGTTGTCCACCCCATGTCACTGTTGTCCACCCCATGTCACTGTTGTCCACCCAATTTCACTGTAGTCTCCTCCCACTACTAACAATCAATCACACTCATATCAATCGATCAACCACACACACACACACACACACACACACACATGCCAGTCAATCCACCACTCACTCATATCAGTCAATCCACCACACACTCACGTCAGCTCACTTCTTCACCATGATGAAGTGAGCGCCACCTGGCCGGTCTCTGCCAACACTCTCTCTCTCACACAAGTTTACCCGTTTGTTATAAACTCACCAACTTGATAGTAATTATGGACCAACTTTCCGCCGTGTAAACCAGCCACGACCACACATGCTCCAACCCTCCACGACCACACATGCTCTAGCTCCCTACAACCACACATGCTCCAACCCTCCACAACTACACATGTTTCAACCCTCCACGACCACACATGCTCTAGCTCCCTACAACTACACATGCTCCAATCCTCCACAACTACACATGTTTCAACCCTCCACGACCACACATGCTCCAACCCTCCACGACCACACATGCTCTAGCTCCCTACAACTACACATGCTCCAATCCTCCACAACTACACATGTTTCAACCCTCCACGACCACACATGCTCCAACCCTCCACGACCACACATGCTCTAGCTCCCTACAACTACACATGCTCCAATCCTCCACAACTACACATGTTTCAACCCTCCACGACCACACATGCTCCAACCCTCCACGACCACACATGCTCCAACCCTCCACGACCACACATGCTCCAACCCTCCACAACTGCACATGTTTCAACTCTCTACGACCACATATGTTCCAATCCTTTACGACCACACATGCTCCAACCCTCCATGACCACATATGCTCCAACCCTCCACAACTACACATGTTTCAACTCTCTACGACCACATATGTTCCAATCCTCTACGACTACACATGCTCCAACCCTCCACGACCACACATGCTCCAACCCTCCACGACCACACATGCTCCAACCCTCCACGACCACACATGCTCCAACCCTCCACGACCACACATGCTCTAACCCTCCACGACCACACATGCTCCAACCCTCCACGACCACACATGCTCCAACCCTCCACGACCACACATGCTCCAACCCTCCACGACCACGCATGCTCCAACCCTCCACGACCACACATGCTCCAACCCTCCACGACCACACATGCTCCAACCCTCTCATTTTTTTTAGAGATATAGAGAGAAAGAGATGGAAAAAATACAGAGAGGGAAAAGGGGAAAGATTTTACCCCTCTTTCCAATTACTCCCTCAGCACCCCTTCCTTCCTTCCTTCCTTCCTTCCTTCCTTCCTTCCTTCCTCTTTCACCTCCCCCTCCTCTCACACACAGACATTATTTCACCCTCTCACCTAATTCTCCGTTATCTCATTATCTGACCTCCTCCTTCTCTTCTCTCTCTCTCTCTCTCTCTCTCTCCACCTATCACTTTCGGTAATTGTCTTTCCTTCCCCCTCTTCCTTTCTTTCTCTCACCCTCTCACCTCTTCCGTCTATCTCTCTCTCTCTCTCTTCTCCTCACCTCATTTGCGTGTCTTCCCTTTCGTCTTGAGTTGAAATTGTCACTTTGGTTTATCATTTATGGAGGAGATGGGGAAGGAGGGGGGGAGGAGGGGTAGGAGGGAGAGGGAGGGGGGGGAGGAGGGGTAGGTGGGAGAGGGAGGGGGGGAGGAGGGGTAGGTGGGAGAGTGAGGGGGGGAGGAGGGGTAGGTGGGAGAGGGAGGGGAGACAAATAGGCCTGGTAGCTGCTTCCATGTATGTGGGGGTGTGTGTGTGTGTGTGTGTGTGTGTGTGTGTGTGTGTGTGTGTGTAGGTGTGTGTGTGTGTATGGAAAATTAATCGAATATCTATGTGTGCACAAAATATTTTTTCCCTATGTGAATGCATGTATACAAATATGCATATACATATTAAAAGGTTTACCTATATATGTATATAGATATAAAGGTACGCCTATGAATATGTAACATTATTCATACACGATTAAATAAAAAAAATTAAAATAAAAATAAAATATATTTGTATTCATCGTAAACAAGTAATTCATCGTTTAAGTGTGTATAATCTTACCTGGTGTTTGTGGTGGCAACAGGTAGAATGAACCAGCACTCGGGAAACAGACCCCGTGTCACAACTATTACTCTTGTGATCATCTACATACTAAATTGGGTCATTAAGGTTCAGTCTATTCCACCACTTCATTAATATTATGTCGGGCCGTAACCTGTGTATCAGTAATTAATGTTTTGACTGTCAGGTGAATTGCAACAGGTGAATTACTACAGATTATTGTGTACAGGTGAATTACTTCAGGTGATTTCGTACAGGTAAATTAGTACCGGTGAATTAGTACCGGTGAATTAGTACCGGTGAATTACTACAGGTGATTTCGTACGGGTGAATTAGTACCGGTGAATTAGTACCGGTGAATTACTACAGGTGATTTCGTACGGGTGAATTAGTACCGGTGAATTAGTACCGGTGAATTACTACAGGTGAATTACTACAGGTGATTTCGTACAGGTGAATTAGCACCGGTGAATTACTACAGGTGAATTACTACAGGTGAATTACTGCATGTAAATTAGTACAGGTGATTTCGTACAGGTGAATTATTACAGGTGAACTAGTACAGGTGATTTCGTACAGGTGAATTAATTTGCATGGACACTCGTGCTCCGCTACACTTCCATTAGCTGGTCTCATTTTTTTTTCGGGTAACTCTCCAGAATAACACACACACACATTCACCAGTCAGCCAATCAACGTCAGGCTTTCTTGATCACTTCTTCACCGCTGTTCCCTCGTTCTGCTTCCTCACCCAGTCTAGTACAGCTCTCTCTCTCTCTCTCTCTCTCTCTCCACTTCTGAGCTACAATCTCATTTTTTTATTAGTCTCTCGCCTCCCAGTGCCTCAGCCTGCCCATAACTCACTTCTGTGTGTGTGTGTGTGTGTGTGTGTGTGTGTGTGTGTGTGTAAATTATTCCTTCTGCCCGCCACAGATACATTCATTAATACACTATATACAGAGTGTCTCAAAATATGTTTAGATTCTCGTGAAGATTTTAACATTGTGTACACTAATGGGTGACTTCACATATCACTAAGTTAAGACAATGTTGA
>CAUDMG010001135.1:1752500-1755000 GCA_958450375.1 Homarus gammarus | reverse complement strand
AGTGGAGGGGATATGAATCTAACTCATGTTGTTTCGGTATGTGGGATCGAAACTTGACCTATCTCTACCACTTCCTGATATTATCTCTCTACACACATACACATGCACCCCCCGTACACACACACATACCCACCCAGCACCCCGACCCTACACACACACACCTACCACATACACATCACTACCACCTCGCGTGTATAAGACCCTACAAGCAACAGTCACAACAACACATTATGACATATAGCAATTGCCACCTTCAGGAGTAATGCAGTAATATCTGGCAATACTTACTCATGCCATATCGCTTTCTATGTATGTAGTGTGTGTGTGTGTGTGTGTGTGGAGGGGGTGTTTGCGTGTGTGTGTTATAAGAATCCACGCGTCTGAATAGTATTGGTGACGTTTAACAAAATTCCAAAGTATCGTTGGACCCAGAGAACGGAATGCTCACGCGACCTCTTTCTTTTTCTTTCTTTTGTACGTGTAAAAAAGTATTGGTTTGGTATATATGTAAAAAAAAAAAAAAATATAGGGAACTCCTCATATTGGTTTTCCTATTCAAACTTACGTAGTGTAAACAGGGAATTTCTTACACGTTTGGTATCGAGTATTGAATGTGAGTGTGTTTGGGTGAGAGAGAGAGAGAGAGAGAGAGAGAGAGAGAGAGAGAGAGAGAGAGAACATCCATCAGCTGTCACTATCAAAAACACTCTCCTTCTCCTTCTCTTCTTCGTCCTCCTCCTCCTCCTCCTCCTATTTTCCTTCCTCCTCCTCCCCTTTTTTTTCTTCCTCCTCCTCCCCTTCTTTTTCTTCCTCCTCCTCTTCCTCTTATTCTTCCTTCTCCTCATCCTCTTCACCTTCATCTTCCCCTTCTTCCTTCTCCTCTTGTTGTTCTTCTTCCCCTTCTCTTCTCCTCTTCATTTTCTTGTTCTTCCTCCCCTTCCTCTTTCTCTCCTTCTCCTCCCCCTCTTCTTTTTCTTCTTCCCTCTCATCCTTTTCTCCTTCTCCTCCTCCTCCTTCTTCTTCCTCCTCCTCCTCTACTCCCCACCCCCCCCCCCAAAAAAGGGTTAATATTTTTATCTGTGCACCGTGCAATATCACATCAGTCTCCCCTCACCCCAGCAGTGGTAATTAAATTCCACGTCTAGAGTTAAATGCAGCACACACGTAAACGGCAGACACGGCAGAGGTGCAGCAGACAGCAGACACTGTTAGTAGCAGACACGGAAATGACAAGTAGAGAGAATAGTTGAGGTATTGTGGCAGCAGACTACAGAAGGCATGTGAGACGATAATCAGGGCAGATTTACAGCAGACAGCAGACAATGGCAATAACAGACACGGAAATGACAAGCACAGAGGATAGTTGAGATGAAACAGCAGACAACAGCAGACATATGAACGACAGATAGAACAAATTTACAGCACAAGACAGCAGACAAAAAAAAACAGCACCAACAACAAACACGAAAACGACAAGCAGACAAAGTTACAAGAGCAAACAACAGCAGCAGCAGCAGCAGACACAGACATGAAGGAAGTGTTGCAACAGACAAATACAACTAGTGTCCAGACCTAATTACAAATCTCTCACATAAAATACCCAGAGGGAGAGAAAGTCAAGCTGAGAGAGAGAGATAGAGAGAGAGAGAGAGAGAGAGAGAGAGAGAGAGAGAGAGAGAGAGAGAGACGGAAATAGATACGTAGTTAAAGAAGACAAAGAGAGACAGACAGACAGACAGAATTAGACACGTAGATAAAGACAGAGACAGACAGCCATTCACACCCTCCCCACCTAGTCTCTCTGTGATATTCCTCTTCATAATAATCCCTCACAACTTACCTCCCTCTTCCAGATCAAATTACATATTAAATTCGTAAATGAGAAAAGATCCAATCACAAGGAAATATAATTTAGATAATGGTATTCCCCGTCAGCGTTATCTATATACTCTTGAAGTTAAATATCCCATTTTATCATATCTAGATACTTAGGAAGATAGAATCGGTCGGAAAAAATACCCGCGGTGACAAGTTACACTCTAGGGAACGCCGCGGGAAGCGATATTGAGAGGGGGTTCTGTTGACGTGATGTTGGGAAGGTTTAATATGGCGTTGATCTATATAATGAATGTGTTAAGCCTTTACATTCGGTATTGTAAATAAACAGTGTAAAAAAGTGTATATCGGGGTGTAGTGTGTTAGGTATTGTGAGTAAACAGTGTAAAAAAGTGTATATCGGGGTGTAGTGTGTTAGGTATTGTAAGTAAACAGTGTAAAGAAGTGTATATCGGGTGTATTGTGTTAGGTATTGTAGGTAAACAGTGTAAACAAGTGTATATCGGGTGTAGTGTGTTAGGTACTGTAGGTAAACAGTGTAAAGAAGTGTATATCGGGTGTAGTGTGTTAGGTACTGTAGGTAAACAGTGTAAACAAGTGTATATCGGGTGTTGTGTGTTAGTTAACTGAGTAACTAAACCCAGTTGTAAATAAATCATGCAAT
>CAUDMG010001135.1:1697500-1745000 GCA_958450375.1 Homarus gammarus | reverse complement strand
TCTCTCTCTCTCTCCACTTAAACAGGAATTCGAGCCTTTTGTAATAATGGGTTTGTTTACATTCATCTAGCTGTAATTTTCTCGTTTAATTTTTTTCATCTCGTGGACAATAGTGTATTCTTTATGGTAGTCAGTGATGGAGTCTCCCTTCCATTCCCCTTTTGTGGCTGTGTTTACCTCCGCTACGGTGTTCTGTTGTGTTCTGGTTCTCAAGAGATTTGTATAGTGTTTGGTTGTTGTTATTATTGTTATTATTATTGTTGTTATTGTTATTATTTTTGTTGTTGTTATTATTATTGTTATTGTGTGGCTGTGGTGGTGATGGTAGTAGTAGTAAATATGGGGTACTATAGCAGCCTGGGTCTTGTTATCTTACTCAGTTCATCATAGATTATTTTATGTCTAAGTGTCGTAAATTGTCACCCAACGCGACTCTACACGAACATCTCCCAAAGGGCTTCCTCCTCTGGTATATTTCCCAACACAATACAGTACACAGAACTTTAGGCTGCCACCCCTTCACCTACTGCTGTCCTACTGTTCCACCGCCTTACTGTAGAGCAACACGAAGGACGAGATACACAATTAATTATAATTAAGATAGAGGGGTTAATGGTAAAAATGTTAATTGTTAAAGCTGGGGGTATGGAGGTCAGGGAAAGACAGTAGCATGGATAGATGGATGTAATTAAATACTGTGGTTCCCAGAGAGATGTTAATTTTGGGTTAAGTTTTCGTCAAGACAACACCAAAAATGTTTTTAAGAGAGGTGGGTCGTGGTCGCCATCCCCCAGACCTGATTAATTGATCGGTGACACCATTGCTTTTTTTTTTCTCCCCCACACGACAGACATATACACATGCGAGACTCTCCACCCCCCGCACACATGATAGACATAAACACACACGAGACTCCTCCCATGCACGACAGAAACACACACACACACACACACACACACACACACACACACACACACACACTAGATATCAAAACTTAATCCCCTCCAGCTTGGCCTGGGAGGGTTAATTATCAGTGTGTGGTGGAGGCAACAGGGTCTCGGGCGGCACAACACCGTCAGGGGTATAAATAATAGACTGCATCAGCTTGTACACTCACCAGGGCCGAGGAGAAATTAATGTATAAACCTTTATTGTGTGACGAAATTCTGAGATGTTCGCCATGCTGTTCATCTTCTCATAAGATTTTTAATAATCTCCAAGAACAACTAAAATGATACATAAAATCCTATATTACCTTATATTGCTGTATTAACTATATAATGTATGCTATATTATCTACCAGAGACGTATCACCGACCAACATCACACAGGATAAAATAATGAAATAAAATAACCAAAACAATACCGCCACGGTCAAAACAAATACAAATTAATTAAGAAAAATATAATAACCCCACCAAACAAATTTAACTCCATTTACCTAAGACTATTTTTCACGATAACCTTTTAGTACCTCCAACATCCATCCTGGTAAACTCTAGGTATTAACACAGGTAGATCTCGATTAACAATGCAAGGTTTACTGTATATACGTGTAAACCTATAATGGTGAGAAATGAGTTAATCTTAGAATTAGCAGACGCAGCCTAGAGCCACTCGCAAGGGAGGGGAGTTAGGGATCACTGGAGGTCCTCACTACCTCCTGTAAAGGTTAGTTTAGATTAGGAGAGGTGAGCCAGGGGTCAGTGGAGGTCATCTAAAGGGCAAGAGAAGTAGGGTGGAGTGGGGTGAGGTCGAGTCATCCTAAGATAAGACTTCAGCTACACATAGAACAGACCTGCAGACCTCATCCATACACAGTCCAGACCTCCAGACCTTATCCACACACAATCCAAACCTCCAGACCTCACCCACACGCAGTCCAGATCTTATCCACAATCAATCCAGACCTCCAGACCTCACCTACACACAGTCCACACCTCCAGACCTCATCCACACACAGTCCAAACCTCCAGACCACATCCACATACAGTCCAGACCTTACCTATAGTTGTCTTCATTACCACTGACTCCCGGTACAAAACTAAAGTCCGATATAAAAAGAATTCTGGCATTGGACGTAAAAATGTTGTTGACGAAACGGGTTAGGCTAGGTTAGGTTAGGTTAGGTTAGGTTGCATCGCGGGGCTATTGTATCGCTAAAGCACTACATCGCGGGGCTATTGTATCGCTAAAGCACTACATTGCGGGGCTATTGTTTCGCTATAGCACTACATCGCGGGGCTATTGCATCGCTATAGCACTACATCGCGGGGCTATTGTATCGCTATAGCACTACATCGCGGGGCTATTGTATCGCTAAAGCACTACATCGCGGGGCTATTGTATTGCTAAAGCACTACATCGCGGGGCTATTGTATCGCTATAGCACTACATCGCGGGGCTATTGTATCGCTATAGCACTACATCGCGGGGCTATTGTATCGCTATAGCACTACATCGCTGGGCTATTGTATTGCTATAGCACTACATCGCGGGGCTATTGTATCGCTAGAGCACTACATCGCTGGGCTATTGTATTGCTAAAGCTCTACATCGCGGGGCTATTGTATCGCTAAAGCACTACATTGCGGGGCTATTGTATCGCTAAAGCACTACATCGCGGGGCTATTGTATCGCTAAAGCTCTACATCGCGGGGCTATTGTATCGCTAAAGCACTACATCGCGGGGCTATTGTATATCTTATTTACTGCTGTAATTTAAGAGGTGAGTGAAGGGATGGGAGTAATAACTAAGCCGCCCTCCTCCTCTTCCTCTCCCTCCTCCTCCTCCTCCTCCTCCTCTTCCTCCTCCCCCTCCTCTTCCTCCTCCCCCTTCTCTTCCTCCTCCTCTTTCTCTTATTCATCCTTCTCCCCCTTTTCCTACTCCTCCTCTTTCTTCTTCTCCCTGCTCCCCCTTCTCTTTTTCCTCTTCCTCCTTCTTTTTCTTCCCCTTCTCCTCCTTCTTATTCTTCTTCCCCTTCCCTTCCCTTCCTCCTTCTCCTCCTCGCAGCGTCTTGAGAACATCTTTATGATATTGGGAGTGTTATTTGTGAACACCTCCGTTATTACTAAAGCATGGGAGAGAGAGAGAGACGTGAGGAGGAGAGAGGGAGGTGGGGAAGGAAGAAGGGCATGAGAAGGAGGAGAGGAGGAGGAGGAGGAGAGGGAAGGTGGAAAGAAGGAAAAGGAGGGAAGGAGGAGAAAGAGAAGAGAAGAAGGGAAAAAAAGGGCGAGAAAAATATATTATTACCTCCCTCTAACATCTTACTACAAATATTAGAACATAATATAATATACACCAGGTAAGAGGTGAGTGTCGGTGTGATAAACAGACACAGACATCCACCAGCTCTCTAACACACACACAGTACATCCACCAGCTCTCTAACACACACACAGTACATCCACCAGCTCTCTAACACACACACAGAGAAGCTATTGGGGAAATACTGACACCATGCAAGAGGGACAATGACACCTTGCTAATTAACATGAAGGACACACACACACACACACACACACACACACACACACAGAGGAAGGAAGGAAGGAAGAAGAGAGAGAGTTGTGAGACTTGATAAAAGAATATAAAAACAGAGGCGACCATTTTGTATTTCCAAGATGTAGGTAAAGGACTCGGTGAGCTGAGAGAGAGAGAGAGAGAGAGAGAGAGAGAGAGAGAGAGAGAGAGAGAGAGAGAGAGAGAGAGAGAGAGAGCGAGAGCGAGAGAGAGAGAGAGAGAGCGACTATCTCAGAGGGACAACTGGTGAACGCTACAGTACGTATACACTTATAAGGTATTCATGATTACACGCTCAGGTTCAGACCACACAGGGAGTGTATTCACATCTTCTGTTACACCATGTGTGTTCGGGTGCATGTACACAACCACACGTACACACACACACACACACAAGAGTAAGCACATCTACTGACACACACACACACACACACACACACACACACACACACACATGATCCACCTAATTGATTTATTGTTCATTAGAATTACTAATTGTTTAAATTTTCACCTGTATATCCAGGTAGATCAGCTCCAGAGAGTAATTAACCTGGCTCTGATAAACATAAGAAAACTGTGTGACACATCTGAGTTTTGTCATTATTATTTAAATGTTTGATAATAATAATAATAATAATAACAACGACAACAACAACAACAAAAACAACAATAATAATAATAATAATAATAAACCTGAATTATGGCTCTGATTATATTTTAAAAAACACCAAATAAATTAAGAATACAAAAGAAGGTAAAAATAAATATATTAATAAATCAATAGAGCCAAGCTTCTCCATGACCGTAAGACATAAACAAACAAGAATCTCTATTAAGTGAAGAGCCATAAACTCAACCGTGACGTCATCAGTAAGGGTCGGCAGCCATACATTACCACAGGTCTTATTGTTACACTACAAACTCATGGGTAAATCGACCTTCGTTCTCGAGAAGTTATCACTATTTCCACCCCCTCCTTTACTTAATATAAATCCGGTAGCCAATACTGCTTTGATAAACGGGCAATTATCGTAACTCACGCTCGCTGAGGGGCCATCAACTATGTTAAGGGGTTATTACGCTTCCTGAGTGGCCATCATTTATGCGCCATGGCTATCTTACTCTCTGAGGGTGGCTATCAAGCTTGGTGAGTGGTTTATCCAGCTTGTCGAGGTGTCATCACGCTCCGTTCTTAATAACCGGCATGCTCATTGAGTGGCTACCGTTCCTACTGATTGGCTGCCAGGCTTAATGAGCGAATCTCGTGTTTACTTAGCGGCTGTCATACCTACTGAGTGGGTGCCTTGCTTACTGAGTGGCTGCAATGCTTACTGAGTCACCATCAAGCTTGATAGGTGGTTATAAATCTTACTGGGTGGTAACCGTATGTTTATCATGGTTACTCTGCTTAGTGAGTGGCTATAAAGCTTGCTGAATGACCTTAAAGAATACTAAGTGACTATCCTGAATATGTACCATGCTTGCTGAGTGGCCATCCTGAGTTACCAGAACGCTTGCTGAGGGACCATCGTCAGGCGTAATAAACAAACGGAAGTTGCGTTCATAGCCAAAGATACGACAGAGAGAGAGAGAGATAGAGAGAGAGAGAGAATAAAAGAGAGAAACAAAGATCAAAAGAGAAAGAGAAAGAGAAAGATATGTGGTTCGACATGATTTAAAAACGCTCATTAAACCTTGAACCAAAAAAAATCCGTGTGAAAGAAACTGACTAAAATATTCATTCTTAGGTAAATATAACGAGAACTACTTAAAAAAAACTATATGCAGCAATAATCATCATCATTAGTGAATATGAGTATCGTTGGCCTGACAAAGCAAAAACAATAAAACTAAGCCTTTGGTGCATAAAATAATAATAATAGGATTAGCACTGTACTCGATCGCCTTCACTTCCTCAACTGTAACGTCAGGTGTCCGATAACAGCTGGGTTGTGAGTGGTTGTTTGAAGACTTAGTAGAGATGGAGATGATTAGAACTACACTAACCAATCAGGCTGTTTCGCCTTACTAAATATATATTATCGTCAATAACCCAAATTAATTAAGGTAAACCTGACCTGAACCAATCTATACACAGGTAGGCAGAGTTAACTTGAGGGAGAGGGTGTATAAGTGATTACCAGCCAAGGTTAATACGAACGACACAGTAATTGGGACCACTGAAGAAGGGTTTGGTGTAATTGGGACCACTGAAAGGAGGGTTAGTGTAATTGGGACCACTGAAAGGAGGGTTGGTGTAATTGGGACCACTGAAAGGAGGGTTAGTATAATTGGGACCACTGAAAGGAGGGTTAGTGTAATTGGGACCACTGAAGAAGGGTTTGGTGTAATTGGGACCACTGAAGGGGGGGTTGGTGATCACTGTGGTACCTGGAAATAGTGTTGTTTATGTGTGTTTTTATTTGATGGTGTTTTTGTTTCATAATGTTTGTTGTTGTGTTTTGATTAGTTTATGTATAGAGAGTGATTATTCATCCATTCATCCACATGGACTGATAATTCATCCATTCATCCATAAGTTCTGTTTAGGATAGAGCTTGGTTAACCTTCTGAATAGTCTCTCTCTCTCTCTCTCTCTCTCTCTCTCTCTCTCTCTCTCTCTCTTCTCTCTCTCTCTCTCTCTCTCTCTTTTTCTCTCTCTCCACCAACTAATATTTAATTTACATAAGAAATAATATCACCTAAACACACACTTATTTGGTTTAGATTAATTCACTGTTCCACGAGAGAGAGAGAGAGAGAGAGAGAGAGAGAGAGAGAGAGAGAGAGAGAGAGAGAGAGAGAGAGAGAGAGGTATTCGCTATTCGTGTGGGGTGATAAAGTCTACGGAGTCGTCTTGCCACGTTTCACTACCTCTGCTCACCACGGTCACTGACACAACATAAACGTTCGCTTCATCCACAAACGTTCATCCATCTCTTAAACTGGTATTATATGTATTAATTAACAAACAACGTAATAAAATAAATACAAAAAACAAATATTTCAACAAAATAATAAATAAATTTGGTCATTAATAAACAAGGAGACACATATGTTGGCAATCCTGTAGTGAGAGAGAGAGAGAGAGAGAGAGAGAGAGAGAGAGAGAGAGAGAGAGAGAGAGAGACACTATTTCTTCCTAGGATATTTACCAAGATTACCTTTTACTTACCTGTTAATTAAGTAATGAGAGACGTATTTACCCGTTGAAAGATCATTATAGAGTTAAAAATACCGATCGTATAATGTAAGGAATATTTTATCACTGGACACAATAGGCAGAATAGTAATTAAATCACATTATTATAATTTTCTTATGAATTAAGGTTATAAGAAATAATGAGAATAAATATGTAAGAGGCAAAAGAAAAGAGAAAAAAAATCCGTCTAAAATTATGCCTACGATCTCTTCTTTCTTGTTTAATGGTTCATATCTTTACCTAGTTTTGAGAAATTCCGGTATTTACACTTAATTAAGGTGCCGTAAAACTTCGTGCATTGTTCCCGTGGTTTTAAATGTCACTGGTAATTAGTGGTGGGAAGTTAGTAATCAGGAAATGAATTAATGATGACAATTGTCTCGTTTAGTACTGATATTATAATGTATTAATAATCCTTCAACAATTAAGTTTTTTTTCTTAATTAAGCGTGAAATGTAAATTAGTTATTAGATTGGTCATTAGTGATTGAAGTTTATGACTGTAACACACACGAGGAGTAATGTTCAGTACTGTTTATAAACGGCTACTGAGAGACTACGGTACTAAATAATGTTTGAAAGTTGACATAAACCCAACTATCTGGGATATTTTTCATAGGCGAGTTCATTTTCTTATAAATGGTTTAATGCCGTAGTCTCTGAGGCAGCCATATGTCAACAGACGCTGCTCAATGTTCAGATTAAGGACGATTTATCAGGCGTGAAAATGTAATAATATTTAACATATGATTTTAAATAAGTTTAACATTTTTGTTTTCAAAATTCGTCACCTGTTTCAGCGATAATACCAAAAAAAATCGTAATTCTGTGAAAAATAATTAAAAATGACAACACGTCACAATACATCACAGCCCTGTAATGCGTCATTGTACCAATGAATCATGAATCTCTGAACGTTGTAGTTTAGAAGTGGAAATTTATGAGAATGTCAAACAGTTTTGTAACTCGTGAAATGTGTTAGAGTGAAGACGTTTGTGAAGCTCCCTGCGTCTCCCCCTGACACTGGTAAAAAGAAAATGACCGCTGGTAGTGTGTGAACCAACACTTGTGTAAATTGTTGAGCAACAACTTGTTGAAAGACTGTCTGGACACTGGCAAGGCTTCAAGTTCCCTCCTGTGTACAGCGCCTCCACTATATACAGTATATATTTGATACTATAACACATTACTGAGTTATAACGTAATATAATGCTACTATAACGCATTAGTGAGGAGTATAACGTACTGCCACCAGTTAAGAAGCTACATCCCCCCCGTCTGTAGTCGAGGAAGATGGAGTTCGGTCACGACATCTACATTAGTTAACAAATTCCTCTAATGCAACACAGAAGCTGCAGAATTATTGCCTCGTGTGAGTGGCTCCCAGGTACATATTACTCTCCAACACACTCTCCCAGTTGAGGCTGAGTCGCTGTGAGGTATGTGGGGGTAGTGATGGCGTGTGTAGTGTTGTGGGACTTGTTTATATATTTAATTGACACACACACACACACACACACACACACACACACACACACACACACACACACACACACACACACACACACACACACACACACACACACACATTTTCTCAGCACAATTTTATATAGATTTTTTTTTAGTAACTGTACATTATATCATTAAATAATTCTTAAAGATTAATTAGGATTTAAAATTACTAATATTAACCTTCAAACACCCAGATTACGTCAACGTCACACTATCAATGGTGAGAAAAACCGAAATACGATGGATGGAACGTCAGGTAAGCACATCATACCTAACCTAACCTAACCTAACCTAACCTAGTATAAGAGTTTCATTTGTGTTGCCAATGTTTGTTTGGATATTCAGGAGAGTAATATTCACAGCATAATGACTCCTCATATAAACTGGCTATCACTATCGAGTAATTAACTTCCTTTTGTACAGATACAATACACAAATTGAGTAAGAGGGAGACACACAGACAGACAAAGAGAGACACAGTGACAGACAGAGAAACAAAGAGAGGCAGACAGACATACAGACAGATAAAGAGAGACAGACAGACGGAGGGAAGTAATGAATTTGTTTTTTTTCACTTGATTCACCTGCATGTAGGGGACAATTACCTTGATGAACATAAGCAATCCATCACCTCTCCTACTTCCCTTCCCTCTCTTGCCCACCCTCTCCTTGCCCTTCCCTATCTTGCCCTCCCTCTCCTTCTTCTCCCTCTCCTTTCCCTCTCTCCCCTTCCCCTCTCTCTCTCTCTCCTTACCCTCCTTCCACCTTACCCCCCCCCCTCTCTCTCTTTACCTTTCATCACGACCGCCATCTTGGTGGTAAATTTGAGGGAACTTACGTATAAAATTTTTGACTTTATAGAGGCGTTATTTTTATAGCTATATTTTATCCCTAGATTATATTTTTTATCCCTAGATTATACGTTTTATCCCTAGATTATACGTTTTATCCCTGATTTTTCTTTATTTGTATAGGGTCCTTTAATTATCCTCAGACTTTATCATGTAAGAGAAAGTCTGGGTATTTTTTGTTATGTTTTTGTAACTATGGATACAGTTGTAATATTTTAGGATTAATTTTAGTTTTTTTTTAAAGTTCTTTATCGTTATTTCAGGGTTATTTTGGGGTTATGTCAGGATTACGATTATTTCAGGATTACTTTACGATTATTTCACGATTATTTCACGATTATTTCACGACTACATTACTATTATTTTACAATCTCTTCAAGAATATTTTTTTAGGATTCGAAGTCAGTTCTATGACCATTAAAATCAACCCAAATAAAAATTAATGAAAACTAAGGAAACATTATTAATAAATTTCAATGAACCAACAAACACATTACACTGATCTGATATCTCGGTGTTGCAACATTAATGGCAATGGCGGGGCAACAAAATTAACCAGATCTGCAATAAATTAAGGTCATTGAATTACATTGATATTATATTAAAGCAACAATAACAGAAATAGGAAAACAATATTAAGTTTGTTATTGTTATTGTGTGTAAAGATTGTCTTAAGCGTTTATTTAATATGTTTGCAGTCAATCAAAATAATTAACTTTACAAAAATTATCTTCAACAATATGACGAAGAATTTTGACAACTCTACCGAATCAACGGGAGTCGTAGTGTTCCTTCTGTAATTCATCGATCACCACAATGAAGATATTTTTTTTCAGCAACTATTTACGGGAAGTATTGGTTATGAGTCCCTGTAGTGAACTGTTAAGTATTCTCACCTAAAAGTAATGTCGGATTGTCACAACACTTACATATGAATGCGTATTAGAGATCAGGCAGTTGACCTTTGACCCTACTGTAAGCGAGGGGTTATTGAGTAGTGTATTGGGGTGTTTGATATACTGTCTGTAAGTTTAGTTTGGTGTTATAGCGCCCTGTGTCCCCAGCTGAGAGAGTCATGTAATGGAGACGTTTGATGGATGGTTCGTAATAAGTGTCAAGAAAATTAATGTATATTATATTACCATTATGATGTGATTATTACCGCTGTTATTGTTGTTGTTAAACTGTTTTATTTGCCTTATATTTATGATTTAATTTCTTTATTTTGTTATATTAATTCAACTTCTAAAATTCAATGATGTGTCTTATTTTGTTTTAATTTTGTCATGTGTGCCTTCACAATCACCAGGGCTCACACACTCCTTCACAATCACCAGGGCTCACGCCCTCCTTCACCATCAGAAGGGCTCACGCACTCCTTCACCATCAGAAGGGCTCACCCCCTCCTTCACCATCAGAAGGGCTCACCCCCTCCTTCACCATCAGAAGGGCTCACCCCCTCCTTCACCATCAAAAGGGCTCACCCCCTCCTTCACCATCAGAAGGGCTCACCCCCTCCTTCACCATCAAAAGGGCTCACCCCCGCCTTCACCATCAAAAGGGCTCACCCCCTCCTTCACCATCAAAAGGGCTCACCCCCTCCTTCACCATCAGAAGGGCTCACCCCCTCCTTCACCATCAGAAGGGCTCACCCCCTCCTTCACCATCAAAAGGGCTCACCCCCTCCTTCACCATCAGAAGGGCTCACCCCCTCCTTCACCATCAAAAGGGCTCACCCCTCCTTCACCATCAAAAGGGTTCACCCCCTCCTTCACCATCAGAAGGGCTCACCCCCTCCTTCACCATCAAAAGGGCTCACCCCTCCTTCACCATCAAAAGGGCTCACCCCCTCCTTCACCATCAGAAGGGCTCACCCCCTCCTTCACCATCAAAAGGGCTCACCCCCTCCTTCACCATCAGAAGGGCTCACCCCCTCCTTCACCATCAAAAGGGCTCACCCCTCCTTCACCATCAAAAGGGCTCACCCCCTCCTTCACCATCAAAAGGGCTCACCCCCTCCTTCACCATCAGAAGGGCTCACCCCCTCCTTCACCATCAAAAGGGCTCACCCCCTCCTTCACCATCAGAAGGGCTCACCCCCGCCTTCACCATCAAAAGGGCTCACCCCTCCTTCACCATCAAAAGGGCTCACCCCCTCCTTCACCATCAAAAGGGCTCACCCCTCCTTCACCATCAGAAGGGCTCACCCCCTCCTTCACCATCAAAAGGGCTCACCCCTCCTTCACCATCAAAAGGGCTCACCCCCTCCTTCACCATCAAAAGGGCTCACCCCCTCCTTCACCATCAAAAGGGCTCACCCCCTCCTTCACCATCAGAAGGGCTCACCCCCTCCTTCACCATCAGAAGGGCTCACCCCCTCCTTCACCATCAGAAGGGCTCACCCCCGCCTTCACCATCAAAAGGGCTCACCCCCTCCTTCACCATCAAAAGGGCTCACCCCCTCCTTCACCATCAAAAGGGCTCACCCCCTCCTTCACCATCAAAAGGGCTCACCCCCTCCTTCACCATCAAAAGGGCTCACCCCCTCCTTCACCATCAGAAGGGCTCACCCCCTCCTTCACCATCAGAAGGGCTCACCCCCTCCTTCACCATCAGAAGGGCTCACCCCCTCCTTCACCATCAGAAGGGCTCACCCCCTCCTTCACCATCAGAAGGGCTCACCCCCTCCTTCACCATCACTTTACTACATCCATAAATATCAACACGAATTAAAAGAAAAACTAAATTTTTTCGAAAATGAAAAATGTTTACAAAAATAGAAAACTTTTGAGGTAAAATATTTGACTGGCCAGTGACGGCCCAGTACACCGCCCCTATCATTACTCCCGGCCAGAACGACCACTCAGTTCTCTTAGCTCACACTTTATTATATATAACAGGTGAGAGTGGAACACCAAGTATCAAAGAGCAGCATCTCGCCTCAGACAGCACAACAA
Source organism: Homarus gammarus (assembly GCA_958450375.1). Classification (NCBI taxonomy): domain Eukaryota; kingdom Metazoa; phylum Arthropoda; class Malacostraca; order Decapoda; family Nephropidae; genus Homarus; species Homarus gammarus. Next base: position 1,732,955 of record CAUDMG010001135.1, on the reverse strand, counting down.
TAATACGATATCCCCGCTGGGCTCTGGCCTGCACGTGGCCATTATTGTTTGGTGTACACATAAACGGCTCATCGTTCACCCCAGCGACCCTCATGTGTGAGAGGATGCTGGCGGTAAATGGCTGCGTTCTGCTAAGTTAACAGGGGTACTGAATATATATATATATATATATATATATATATATATACATATATATATATATATATATATATATATATATATATATATATATATATATATATATATATATATATATATATATATATATATATATATGTGTGTGTGTGTGCTTACCGTATAAACTTTTTATACATTTGGTGTGTATTAAACTGACTGCATGATAACTGTAACACCTTGTATAGTGTCTGTTGTAGTTTATGTGCTACAGATGTAACTAGTACACCTTATTGTAGGTAAATGATTGAAAACCACTTGACTACAGCTGGGAGAAGTTGAGGTGAGGGCCAAGTTAGATGATGGTGATGTTGATGATGATGATGAACAGCTTCCCAAAAGTGTAGTAAGCTGGGCTCAGTGCTGGGGTGATTAATGTCCATTATTTATGGTGAGGGAGACAGGTATGATGGTGGTGGGTGAGGGCGGGGCAATAGTGGAATAAGTGAGCAGAGTTAGGTTAGGTTAGGTTAGGTTGGGTTGTTAATTTAAGATGAAATAAGCTGGGGGTTAATCTTCATATAATCCATTTTTTTTTTCGTTTCTTACCCCTCTCAACTCTTTCGACCCGGGGAATTAAAGTCCTTGACTGGACCAATTTGAGGAGGAATAGGGAGTGGGGTGGGAGGTGAGGGGTGAGGTGTGAGGGATAGGAGGTGAAGGGTGATGGAAGAGGTTGTTAAGATGGATGGGGGGTGATGAGTGAGAGGTGGAAGGGGTCGGAGGTGAGGGGTGGAGGAAGGGGATGTTAAGGAGGTCACAGGTCACAGGTCATAAGTAACAGGTAACAGGTTACAGTTCACAGGTTACAGGTCACAGGTTATAGGTTACAGGTCATCGGTCACAGGTTACAGGTCATAGGGTCACAGGTTACAGGTCACAGGTCATAGGTCACAGGTAAACAGGTCACAGGTATAAAAGATCTCACAATAATAGCCCCATCCAATTGCCTTAGAGACGATTCCTCATAGAAAAAAATTAATAATTTTTTTATTATTTTTTATTTTCCTTTCTGCTTCCCTTAATTCCACTTTCATCACGTTCCGGGTAATTATCCTGTCTTGTGGTATAATTCCCTTCTTCTATAATGTATATATTGATCCCTTCAGATTAGAGAGAGTTAAAAAAATGTAATATATATATATATATATATATATATATATATATATATATATATATATATATATATATATATATATATATATATTTGCTCGCGTGAAGGCCCTTAATTAGCCACTTTGATCCCAACTACTTACAGACCCTGAGAAATTTCGTCAATATCCATTAAAATAATTATAGAATAGCCCTGAGAACACCTGCCTACACCTGAAGTATATAAGAGATGTTTTTTTTACCAACGAATTGTTGATATAAAATTCTCTACTTGACATTTGGGATTTTTTTTTTTATTTATTTATTTTTTTTAAGACAGTTTAAAGTCATCTTATGTTAAGTTGAAGATAAAATTACTACAATAAATGAGAATAAATTGCTTTAATGCATTTATTATTCATTTGATTAAGATATTACAAACGTTTATCATTTAGTAATCATACAGTGGAGGACATCAGAAAATTTTTGATTATATTCGCGAAATAATTCATTTATATCGAAATTATAAATATACTGTATATAATACTCGTATACCGGTACATGAAATAAGAAAGAAAAAAAACACGAAAGAAAAAAATATTAATCCTAAAATCCAAAGAAAATCCTCTTTCGATAGTAATTTTTCAAGACTTTTTTCCCCCGACTCGTTGGAGGAAAGTTTGTAAGTTTCAGATCAGTTCCAACTTTTCTCTCGCCGGGACACAATCAGTGATCGGTCGCTCGACTCCTGCTCCTGCGGACACGATGAATCAAAGTTAATTAAAGGAAAATTTAATTCCTTAATTTCTTTCTTCTTTTGGTCCAGAATAGAATCCCAAAGAACTTTATAATTAGCATCGGAGATCCTTACTGAGATATACGGGCAGTGAGAGGAATTACTGAGGGGAAGGGGTGAGGGAGGGGGAGGTAGGGGGGATGGGGGAGTAAGGGGAAGTGAGAGGAGTTACTGAGGCACTGGAGATAGAGAGGAGGGTCAGGGAGGTGGGATGAAGGAGGAGGGGAGGGGGAGATGGAAGGAGAAAAAGCTAACAACTCAATCTACAGCTAACACAAGCCAAGCTAAAGCTATAGAACCAATCCACAGCTAAAATTCCTCCCAATCTTAACACCAGAATAAATGACCAAACCAAACCAGCAAATCACCTCTTAAAAGCAAAAAAAAAAAAAAAAAGAAGAAACACGAAAAATTTTCCTCATTTCTCATGGTATTTTTTACAAGACTGTCTTCAGGCCATGTGTGAATATTAACATTTACTCAGAGACTCGGGGTGATAGAGGCGACGATCTCTCTCATATGTAGTGGAATTTTGACCTCTATGGATTTTTTTTTTAATTTTTTTCTTTTAATTTTAGTTCTTACTGCTGGGCTGAAATTAAGAACACAAATTCACGTTAGACACTGGCCATGAAGACTTTCCTTAAGCTCGGACCTGGCTGACAACTGGTGAGACTTTCATCATCATCATCATCATCATCATCATTATTATTATTATTATTATTATGGAATCGTTTTTTCCCTTAAGATAACTGAATTTGATAGAGAAATTCCATCTGTAAATTATAAAACAACTCTCTGCAACAAACAATACTCCCCACTGCAACATACTTACAATACTCCCCACTGCAACATACAATACTCATCTCTGCAACACATAGTATTACTCCTTGCAACACACAACACGCCTTGATCAACCTCCAGCAACATAAACACCGTCTCGAATGGCCTTCACGCCAAATGAGGTCTCTTCCTTGAGATTGGTCTTTGCAACATAAAAAAAAAACATCCTCTGCAACATCCACACACTCTGGGGGGGTTGAGGGGGGAGGCTTCTGCAATATTGTACATATATCATGGTTATATATCCTGCCATCGGAAATATGTAAATCATTACGTAAATGCATGAACCTTTGAGACTTTTTTTTTTTTTTTTTTTACATTAGTTTTGGAAAGATGTTTATTTTAGGGGTGTGTGAGATATCGACTGAGAGATAGGACAAGAGAGGGAGAGGGAAGTCTTGCACCCTTGAGAGAGAGAGAGAGAGAGAGAGAGAGAGAGAGAGAGAGAGAGAGAGAGAGAGAGAGAGAGAGATGAACAACATGCTATCTGATCTGAGAGAAATAAATACTTCATGATCATTAGCTGGTCTTTGGTTAGGCTCATGTGATGGTGATCTCTCTCTCTCTCTCTCTCTCTCTCTCTCTCTCTCTCTCTCTCTCTCTCTCTCTCTCTCTTATTTGGACTATAATTCACATAATTCAGAATATTAGCATCGTACTCAATGGGCTAATTCATTTTACTCAAAAATTATTTAGCATCGTACTCAAACATCCATTAACGTACTCAAAAACCATAACATCGTCCTCAAACCCCCATCACTGTATTCGAAAACCTTAGAATCATCGTACTCAATGGGTACTCAAACCACCAGTACTCTCCGTAACTAAACTAATTCCTGGAATCTTTTTGACTTACGTTAGAGACACTCGCCTGGGTCCAGCTTGGTCGGGGTCTGGAACATTTGTATGATAATTCTGAAGGCATCTCAATAGTGAGTCATTTGCATACAGATGAAACTACGGCTACAGTCTTACAGTGGCTGAACAACTTGACAGATCTGTTGGACTTTAACTTGTGTACTGTTTTGTTTTTTGTTTACTCACTGAATGACTGACTGTGTTTGTGTGTGTGTGAGTGTGCATATATATACATTCAATTATATTCAACACACACACACACACACACATACACACACACACACACACATACACACACACACACACACACACACAGACATCTGTTGTGTGGAGCATCAGACATTAATTCAATACGCTCATCAACGTAGCTCAGAATAACCAGCCATAATTAATAAGCAGAAGTACACCTGGGAGTCTCTCTGCTCACCTGTTCTCATGCATTAATAAGAGGAATTGTAGGTTTGTATGTAAATAAGTATATAAGTGAGTGAGTGAGTGAGTGAGTATAATATTGCTTCCATAAGACACCTGGAGATGTTTTATGTTAATAGTTTTTATATATGTAATAATGATAATAATAATGAACATACATACACACACACACACACACACACACACACACACACACACACACACACACACACAAACACAATAGTTACCAGAAGTCATTATATGTCAAGTTTATGTCCAATGCTAAAACAGTGAACTACTTACCATGAATGAAACATTCCTCTAAGTACCTGTTCTTATTTTTTTAAACATTTATCATTATATTTAATTAATGAGAGTTTGATACCGTGGAATATAATAAACATTTGGAAGTCAACATTTATTTGGGGTCAACATTTATTTGGGGTCAACATTTATTTGGGGTCAACATACAGGTAAGAGTCAAGCCTTGTCTCTCCCACCGGTGACGTCATCTGTTAGCGGAACAAATGTTGAATGTTACATGGCGGCAGAAAGTTGTAAACACATTTCTGACAAAAAATGTGTGTGTTTCAAGATGCCTTTTATCTCTAGAGTTATCTTTAAACTCAGACACTAGCAACACAAGATAATAAAACGACTGAACATCTAAGTAGCAGTGTTCCAGGAGCAGTAGCAGTATTCCAGTAGCAATAGCAGTGTTCCAGGAGCAGTAACAGTGTTCCAGGAGCAATAGCAGTGATCCAGGAGCAATAGCAGTGATCCAGAAGCAGTAACAGTGTTCCAGGAGCAGCAACAGTGTTCCAGGAGCAATACCAGTGTTCCAGTAGCAGTAGCAGTGTTCCAGGAGCAATACCAGTGTTCCAGAAGCAGTAACAGTGTTCCAGGAGCAGTAGCAGTGTTCCAGAAGCAGTAGCAGTTTTCCAGGAGCAGTACCACCACCACCACCACCAGTCTCTCTCGTCATTGCAACACAATTTGCGCCACCTAAAAAAAAAAATGGTCTCGTTAGTGGAGGCAAATGCAATAATCTTCTCCAATTTGGGAATTCGTTTTGGAATTTCCTGGGACTGGGACAATTATTACGGCGGTAGCTGCTTAATGACCTCAGGTGGGCGGGACACTTTGCCGAACTGTTGTGAAGGACTGCTGGTTATGAGGAGCTGTATGTTAATGATAAAGAGGAGGAGGAAGAGGAAGTGGTAAGAAGTGGGAGTGAAGAAAAAGATGGGAATAGGAAAAAAAAATTAAGGGTTTATATTAATGGGGAAGAGGAGGTAAGAGGAGGAGGAAGAGGAAGTGGAAGAGGAAGTAAGAGGAGGAGGAAGAGGAAGTAAGAAGAGGAGGAAGAGGAGGGTAGAGGAGGTAGGAAGAGGAGGAGGAAGAGGAGGTAAAGGAGGTAGGAAGGTAGAGGTAGGGAAGAAAAAGAAGGGTGTACTGGATATTAAAGGAGAAGAGGAGGAGGTAAGAGGAGGTAGGAAGGAAGTAGGAGTAAAGAGGAGGAAGAAAGAAAGGGTGGAGAAAGGATATAAAAGAGAAATGGAAGGAAATAGCAGAAAAAATGAAGGTTAATGTGATAATGAAAGAGGAAACAGCTATCGTCATGTTGTATAAGTGACCTGTACAGCTATCGTCATGTTGTATAAGCGACCTGTACAGCTATCGTCATGGTGTATAAGCGACCTGTACAGCTATCGTCTTGGTGTATAAGCGACCTGTACAGCTATCGTCATGTTGTATAAGTGACCTGTACAGCTATCGTCATGTTGTATAAACGGCCTGTACAGCTATCGTCTTGGTGTATAAGCGACCTGTACAGCTATCGTCATGTTGTATAAACGGCCTGTACAGCTATCGTCATGGTGTATAAGCGACCTGTACAGCTATCGTCATGTTGTATAAACGGCCTGTACAGCTATCGTCATGTTGTATAAGCGACCTGTACAGCTATCGTCATGTTGTATAAGCGACCTGTACAGCTATCGTCATGGTGTATAAGCGACCTGTACAGCTATCGTCATGTTGTATAAACGGCCTGTACAGCTATCGTCATGTTGTATAAACGGCCTGTACAGCTATCGCCATGTTGTATAAGTGACCTGTACAGCTATCGTCATGTTGTATAAGCGACCTGTACAGCTATCGCCATGTTGTATAAGTGACCTGTACAGCTATCGTCATGTTGTATAAGCGACCTGTACAGCTATCGCCATGTTGTATAAGTGACCTGTACAGCTATCGTCATGTTGTATAAGCGACCTGTACAGCTATCGTCATGGTGTATAAGCGACCTGTACAGCTATCGTCATGGTGTATAAGCGACCTGTACAGCTATCGTCATGGTGTATAAGCGACCTGTACAGCTATCGTCATGGTGTATAAGCTACCTGAATAGCCATCGTCAGCCCCTCCACCTATGAAGATTATCGACATAATTAATCTTAATTATTCAAGATTATTGATAATTGGTCCATAAGACTGATGAATAATCAATAGTGGAGGTGGTAGGTCATGTGGTGGAGGGAGGTGGTAGGTCATGTGGTGGAGGGAGGTGGTAGGTCATGTGGTGGAGGGAGGTGGTAGGTCATGTGGTGGAGGGAGGTGGTAGGTCATGTGGTGGAGGGAGGTGGTAGGTCATGTGGTGAAGGGAGGTGGTAGGTCATGTGGTGGAGGGAGTGTGGTAGGTCATGTGGTGGAGGGAGGTGGTAGGTCATGTGGTGGAGGGAGGTGGTAGGTCATGTGGTGGAGGGAGTGTGGTAGGTCATGTGGTGGAGGGAGGTGGTAGGTCATGTGGTGGAGGGAGGTGGTAGGTCATGAGGTGGAGGGAAGTGGTAGGTCATGTGGTGGAGGGAGGTTGTAGGTCATGTGGTGGAGGGAGTGTGGTAGGTCATGTGGTGGAGGGAGGTGGTAGGTCATGTGGTGGAGGGAGGTGGTAGGTCTTGTGGTGGAGGGAGGTGGTAGGTCATGTGGTGGAGGGAGGTAAGGGGCTGTGGTGAGGTGAGAGAACCTTAGTTTACTGTTATTAGTGGCAACAACAACAACAACAACAACAACAATAATAATAACAACAACAACAACAACAACAGCAACGATAATACTAATAATAATAATAATAATAATAATAATAATAATAATAATAATAACACCAACAACTAAATAAACAACTAAACATTACAACCGAGTATTTGTTATCATAATAGTTATTGTTGGAAGATAAAGTTATATTCTCTGCTGATAAATAATAAACCTTAAAACTTCTACATAAAACATGACTAAAACAGTTTAATAATATGTAAGATAAATCATATATGTTTGTTTTATTAATACATCGTGATAAATTAATAGTGAGTGTTTGTGCCTGAAGATACACACACACACACACACACACACACACACACACACACACACACACACACACACACACACACACACACACACACACACACACACACACCTTTGATCTTCATATGTGACCCATTAAGGCGGTATAATATCTCTTGTTTTCTCTCTCTCTCTCTCTCTCTCTCTCTCTCTCTCTCTCTCTCACTCTCTCTCTCTCTCTCTCTCTCTCTCTCTCTCTCTCTCGTCTCCTAGTCTGTTGGTTCACTATAGATATTGTTTATTTTTCTTTATTTTATCTTTTTTTACTGAACTATTTGTTTTATCATCATCGTCATCATCATTATCGTCGTCGTCATCATCATCATCATCATCGTCATCATCATCATCGTCGTCGTCATCATCATCATCATCATCGTCATCATCATCATCGTCGTCGTCATCATCATCATCATCATCATCATTATCGTCATCATCATCATCATCATCATCATCGTCATCATCATCATCATCATCGTCATCATCATCATCGTCGTCGTCATCATCATCATCATCATCATCATTATCGTCATCATCATCATCATCATCATCATCGTCATCATCATCATTATCATCGTCATCATCATCATCGTCGTCGTCATCATCATCATCATCATCGTCATCATCATCATCGTCGTCGTCATCATCATCATCATCATCATCATTATCGTCATCATCATCATCATCATCATCATCGTCATCATCATCATCATCATCGTCATCATCATCATCGTCGTCGTCATCATCATCATCATCATCGTCATCATCATCATCATCATCGTCATCATCATTATCGTCGTCGTCATCATCATCATCATCATCATCATTATCGTCATCATCATCACTATATTTTTGTTTATTCAATTTACTTTTACACTGATGGTGATGATGAATGTGGCACAGGTGATGAATGTGGCACAGGTGATGAATGTGGCACAGGTGATGAATGTGGCACAGGTGATGAATGTGGCACAGGTGATGAATGTGGCACAGGTGATGAATGTGGCACAGGTGATGAATGTGGCACAGGTGATGAATGTGGCATAGGTGATGAATGTGGCACAGGTGATGAATGTGGCACAGGTGATGAATGTGGCACAGGTGATGAATGTGGCACAGGTGATGAATGTGGCACAGGTGATGATTAATGGAAGGGTTAATTTTCTCATCAAGTATGAAATATGTCGTCAGTAAATGCATCAACCAGCAATTGATGTTTGGATGGTGGTAGTAGTGGTGGTAGTAGTGGTGATGGTGGTAGTAGTAATGGTATTGGTGCTAGTGACTGAGAAAATACAATCATATATAACAAACTTCAACAATTAATCAAGTCCTCTGAAACAACATAACTTCCACCAACTTATCTAAAAAAAAAAAATAACGCATGAAAGTCTTGTATTTACACGAAAACTTAAATAAGAAATACGTCAACAAGGGTGAATATGTTGGCAGGAGCTGACGTCACCCATGGCATTGTGTTGACAGTAAACGCTTGAGTGTGAGATCACTTGTCTCGCAGGAGCTCAGCGTCGCCTGGAGGAGGAACAGAAGGAGGAGGAGGAAGATACTGCTGTTGTTGTCCCTGACGCTCGCTTCATCAACCTTTCATCCCTCCTAACAGCCAGCGGCAACACAACCTCCTCCTTACAAGATTTTTTTTAAGAGTGATGCCTCAGGGGGAGCGTCTGACAAGTCATTTAACTTCAGAATCTTTCCAATTTTATACCTCGTTACACCAAGGTAATTACTGCCACGAGCGAGAAAAATGAGACTTTGTGTGTCACTAATATGCAACAAAGACAAGTTATTTTTTTTAGACTTACAAGTATATATTTGTCAAAGACTTCAGAAGAGATGTTATGGTACGAGTTGTTATAACCTTAGGCTCCAGAGTGTAAGATTCTCAGTATTAGTTTAGTCTCAATATCTTTAGTATCTAATTATGATCCATTGGTTCAGCTAAAATGACTGTCTTAAGTATTTATGCTGATTATGATAGTTTAATTAAGTAATGTTAAGTTTAATATTAAGAACTGTAACCTTTGATAGTTCTTTACTCGGGATCCATGTTATCCATTCACACAAATCGATATTACACACACACACACACACACACGCACACGCACACACACGCACATGCACACGCACACACACACACACAGAACAAAAGGCTCGCTGTTACTTATTCTTACCAAAGGATAAAGGGGGGGAGGGTTGCAAAGGACACAAGAGGGCAAAACAGTGTCAACCCACAACCCATTGCTAAGGCTGGCTTTCCCTATGAGGGTTAAACGTAATCTCGACCTTATGGAACTTTACAACATAGAGTTTAGATCTTTATGCCTAGGTAGAATTTAATCAGTAAATTACAGACAGGTGACATTATCTGCTGTTGAGGTGTTGTGGTGGTCGATATTAATTACTACACCACCTTGATAGTGCTGGAGAAGGAGGAGGGAGGGAGGAAAGGAGGGAGGGAGAGAGGTAGTGGGGGAGGGAGAGATGGAGGGAGTGGGGGAGGGAGGGAGGGGTGGAGGGAGGGGGGGAGGGAGGGAGGGTTGGAGGGAGGGGGGGAGAAGACGTTATTCACTGCCTCAGGGCCAACATCGGTGTTGGTCTTGCTTAAGTGACTCCACACCCAGCTGTTGGTGTCCTGTTGCTGCTGTTGTTTTTGTCCTGTTGCTGTTGTTGTTTTTGTCCTGTTGCTGTTGTTGTTTTTTGTCCTGTTGCTGTTGTTGTTATTCTCATGTTGCTGTTGTTGTTATTGCCACGTTACGTTAAATCCACTAAGGCCAAAGATTTAAGGAGGAGGCTAGGTGTTGGAAGAGAGAGAGAGAGAGAGAGAGAGAGAGAGAGAGAGAGAGAGAGAGAGAGAGAGAGAGAGAGAGAGAATTTTAAAGTATATGGAAGGAAGGAGAAGAGAGATAAAAGTGAGAATAATGAGGAAGGAAGGGAGGGAGAGAGAGAGAGATGCCTGAACGACGGAGAAGGAGTAGAAAAGATGATAAAATATGAGTACCTGACGAAGGGTAGAGGAAAGAGGTTGTCAAAAAAAAGAGAGATGGAGGAGAACGAAAGGCAACTAATTGGGGATAATCCTCTAAGCAACCTTGCCCCTTTATTGTATCCTCTCAAGTCTTAGTAAGAAGTACCCCCCTCCCCTCCCCCCTCCCCCTCCCCCCTCCCCTCCTTCTATTATACCCACCCATAGGCCTTAATGAGAGAGGGGTGCTATCATGGGTTGAGAAGTACCCCCTTACTACCTAATGAAGGGGGGAGGGGTGCTATCAAGAGCTGAGAGGTACCTCTTCCCTCACCTCATTAGTCCTTGAAGGGATATATATACCTCAACAACTAAGGTCTTTAAGCACGTAATGTAAATCAGCTCAGGCAATAGACATTTTTTTTTTTTTTATGTGAAATATTGATAATTTGTCAAGGGGGAGGAGAAGAAGGTAGGGAAGGGAGGGAAGGGTGGGGAGGGAGGGTAAGTCTTGGTGACACCATTTCCTTTCCCTTTCTGTCTTCTCACGTCTCTCCTTTTATATAAAATCGTTTCCCACCACCACCTCCTCCTCCTCCTCCTTCTCCTACTCCTTATCCTCCGCCTCCTCCTTCTTCTAATCCTCTTCCTCTTCCTCTTCCTCTTTCGTTCCCGGACGCTCACTCAGAAGTAATAATCAAGATTAATAAGATCATGGAAAGTCCTTGGAACGTACCTTACTTATTAAACTGAAGTGTGGGAGCTGACTCTCTCTCTCTCTCTCTCTCTCTCTCTCTCTCTCTCTCTCTCTCTCTGGTGTAGAGGCCGACAACTCCTGGCTCGAAGAATTTGTCCACATCAAAACCCGGTAATAATATTAATGGATATCTGAGGCTCATTTTACATTGTTTGTATTATGAATCTGAAGGTGAGTCTTTGGCGCTGGTGACTAGCTGGTGTCTAGCTGTGTGTTGGCAGGTGTTTAGCCGTGTGTTGGCAGGTGTTTAGCTGTGTGTTGGTAGGTGTTTAGCTGTGTGTTGGCAGGTGTTTAGCTGTGTGTTGGTAGGTGTTTAGCTGTGTGTTGGTAGGTGTTTATCTGTGTGTTGCCAGGTGGTTAGCTGTGTGTTGACAGGTAATTAGCTGTGTGTTAGCAGGTGTTGATAACTAATAAATTTACTAAAACGTTATAACATGAACCTGACCGCGCCGGGTGAAGCCAGTAAGACATTGTCACACTACATCAGGCATCTCTCACAGTTTTCACTTTATCCTTGATACAGGCGCCCTTCTCTCCCCTCACACGGACGACTGCCAACAAATGTTTAAAACATTCACCCTTTCTGCAGCAGCTGGACACTTGATACCGCTTCTCACACCGACTCTCTCTCCCTCACTCTTATATATAATACTTATTCACTCTCCTCTGATACACTATTTCACACTCCGCTACTGGAACTACCCTCCTCCCCATTGCTAGGACTACCCCCCCCCCTGCTAGGACTACCCCCCCAACCCCCTGCTGGGACCAACCTTTAGGAGACTGCTACCCCCCCCCCCCTCTCTCCCTGCTGCTGGGACCAACCTCTTATGCTGGCGAGGAAAACCCGTGCACAAAAATGAACAAGAAGACAGAAACAGAGAGGCTAGGAAGTACAAAGAGAGACAGTCACACAGAACTGAGGACATTATATTATACACAGTAGAATATTCCTCGTTAGTACAGTACTGGTCAAGAAAGAGACTTCTCACATATGCGAATCGTTCTTTAAATAGTGTCCCTCCTAGTGAGCGCTGGTCTCTTAAACAAGGTGACGTGTAGGTTTTATATATATATATGAGATATAAGCTTCTTGAATAAAATATGGAGGAGGAAGATGAAGGCTACGAGGAGAGGTAACGCCTAGGGTATGAGGTGTATGTTGTGATATGTGATATGCTGCCGTAAACACTGGAATGGGTGATGGGGAGGAAGGGTGGTGATGTGGTAATAGGGAGGAAGGGGCGGAGGTGGTGGTGTGTGGTGAAGGGGCGGTGATGCGGTGATAAGGTGGAAGGGGTGGTAGTGGTGGTGTGTGATGAAGGGGCGGAGGTGGTGTGTGGTGAAGGGGAGGTGATGCGGTGATAAGGTGGAAGGGGCGGTAGTGGTAGTGGTTGATGAAGGGGCGGAGCGGTGGTAGTGATCTGTGATGGTACACGTAAATAGGAAGATAAAACTCAGAAACAAATGAGCGTTTAAGATAGATGTTTCGAATTAGTGAACGATACTAAATAGCTCACGTAGGTCAAAACAATAAATCTGGTTATAGTTGTAAATGAGTCTGGCATTTATAACCCCCCCCCCCCCACCCACCCGTTCCCGCCCACCCGTTCCCGCCCACCCGTTCCCGCCCACCTGTTCCCGTTACCTGCCCCCGCCCACCTGCCCCCCCCCCCTTCTCAAAAGGCTATAAAATGTGTCCAAGGGATTAATGACCTCAGTAGTTGAAGCTCACGTAGGTTTTATTCCAACATATAAGATGAAAAATAAAGAGCTTGCGGGACTGTATGTATGCGTTCTGTTGAGCGTTGGATACCGATGTTGTAAACCGTATGAATGAACTTAATTTCCGTGTTTATGTAGGAGTTAACTTAATTTCCGTGTTTATGAAGGAGATAACTTAACTTCCGTGTTTAATAATGAACTAACTTAACCCCTCCTCCTCTGGATTATATTACTGACTACAATAGTAATCTCAAAAGCTACAAATTTATACGAACACCGAAACATTTTTTTTTCCTTACTCTATTTCTACAACTATTACCAACTTTCTTTCATGAGTGAGGAATTGTACCCAGGAGTATTAGACAAGACTCAGTTATAACCAAAGTGAGAGTCATAATTGGTAATACTGTTTGGGGCTCACATCTTAACATTTCTTGAGGCTGAATATACACAGAAAAATCCACATATATATTAAAAATTACATAAGATAAATATTAACACATAATATTACAGTAAGTTACAGCGCTTTAACAACTTACAGGTCTTATATACAAAGTTTCATAAATAATACAGTAACAACTAATGAATGAGTTCTGGTGGTATAGAATGATATATCTTACTATAATATATAACCAAAGCGAAAAATATCCTTCCATTGTGATTTTGATACGAGATATATGTGCACAGGTAGAGAATATGAATAGAATTTCGGCTAAGGTGTAGGTTATGGCTCGTGAGAACACCTGGAGCATGAAATATAGAATGTGATATATAATGTGTCCGTATATAGGAGAAAGAGGGTGGTGGGGTGGCAGAATGGGTGGGGTGGTGGAATGGGTGGGGTGGCAGAATGGGTGGGGTGGTGGAATGGGTGGGGTGGCAGAATGGGTGGGGTGGGGGTGGCAGAATGGGTGGGGTGGTGGTGGGGGGGACGGAGGGAGGGGGGATGGGGGAGAGAAGGGAAGTGTTGGGGTTGAGGTAGATCTTTGGTGTTAGGGGACTGGAGGGAGAGAAAGGGAGGAACAGTTATCTGAGTGTAAGGAGAACATTATAACTATATAACAACTATAACAGACCTACAACACGGGAGGGAAAGGTCGACTGAGGATTATAGTTGTCAGCCATTATCCGTTTCCTCCCTCCCTCCCTCCTTCCCTGCAACACCTTACATCCCTCCCTCCCTCCCTCCCTCCCTGCAACACCTTACATCCCTCCCTCCCTCCCTCCCTCCCTCCCTGCAACACCTTACATCCCTCCCTCCCTCCCTCCCTCCCTCCCTGCAACACCTTACATCCCTCCCTCCCTCCTTCCCTCACCTCAGGCCAACTCCCTTACTCTCATTATCTAACCATCACATCACCTATCCTCACAGTTAGCGTCAATGTCGTTATTACCTTTGCAATATGTATCAATACGGATCACTAAGCGTCCAATAAGTGTCAACTGGGTCGGATATCTAAAAAAAAATAAAAATGTTCATCCCAGAAGCGTTGTTGTCAAATGGTGTCATCGGCTCCGCTACCAAATGCTTCGTCGGTGTATAATTTCCGCGTTCGTGTAATTGAAGTTTGCTGACTCGTAAAATTGTATTTGAGGATGTGAATATGCAAATTCATCTGAGGTAGCAATATTCTGATAGTTTTGTTGTAGTTTTCGCTTGTCAGATAGTGGTAAAAAAGGGAGAGAGAGAGAGAGAGAGAGAGAGAGAGAGAGAGAGAGAAGAATATTGCCTGTTTTAGGGAGCCTGACCAATGAAAGAGAGAGAGGGAGAAAGAAAGAAAGAGAGATAGTGAGAGAGAGAGAGAGAGAGAGAGAGAGAGAGAGAGAGAGAGAGAGAGCACTATGATACACGGATTATGGTATATATACACACACAGTCTGTCACCATATTTAATACCACTAATGTACACAAAACACAGCAGACACGTTTCTCTCTAAGTCACAATATGATGAGCTTAACACAATATAATTTAATCCACATATTAAACACACACACACACACACACACACACACACACACACACAATCACACCTGACATAATATCCATTACAATTACCTGAGCCAGAACAGGATATTTATAAAACCCAGTTGTACCCAGTCAATGTATTTCTAGTGACCGTGATTGATATAATTATTAAACACACACACACACACACATTATTATTATTATTATTATTACACACACACACACACACACACACACACACACACACACACACAGGAAAAAGATAGGAAACTGTTCATTAATTATTGGTAACTAATATTTATCTCCGATATTGTAATTCAAACTATCAGCTTGTATAAAAAATTCCCTTAAAAACATGTTATGCTGCACTGTATTATTTTGCATAATATAACATGAATTAATATATGCTTAACATTTTTTTTATTCATGAAGGTTGTTAGCATTATAAAGGATATACAGTATATATATATATATATATATATATATATATATATATATATATATATATATATATTAGAATTTCTGATGTGTCCAAAACAGAATTTCAAAGAACCTGTTTTTAGATATAGATATATATTTTATTCTCTCTAACGGGTTCTGTAATATGTGTGTGTGTGTGTGTGTTGTGAGGCATTGTGGCCCTTAAGTGTCTTTTCACTAAGGCACAATATACCGTGCTGCAATTGGCTCTCTTTTGACACAATGTTTATAGACAGATTTTTCCTTATTACATTATTTTGTTACTTTCACAGTTTTTTAGAGAGAGTAAAGAAAGTTTAGTCCGGGTTACTTTAATTAGTTGTAACTTAAAAAACTTTCATATGAAGAAAAAGTAATAGGTAAGGTCTTCACTCTACCTTTCCATCCTCTATCCTCACTTTCATAGTTTAGAGAAAGTAAAGAAAGTTGGTCTGTCGTGCTAAAAATACCTTAAAAAAACTTTCACCTTAAGAAAAGAAGAAAATAATTAAGACCTTTCACTCTACTCAACTTACTTTTAGTGTGTGTATGGATATTAGTTTTGTTACTTTCATTTATTAGAAAGTATAAAGAAAGTTGATCTGATATATTAGAAACTACCTAAAAAAAACGTTCACTGGTCACATAACACAGAGAAAGCTTTGTAAGACTTTATTCAGTCAGTCAGTCAGTCAGTCATTCCTTCCTTCCTTCCTTCCTTCCTTCATTCATTCCTTTTCTTCCTTGCTGTTGTTGTTGTAGTTGTTTTAGTTGTTGTTGTTGTTGTTGGTGGTGGTGATGTTGGCTGTTATGGTTCTTTTGCTCACGTTAATTTACAGGAAGAAGATAAATGAGTAGAATTAACCGTACTGTAAACCATAATTTATACTACGTGTAATAAGATTATCTCTCGTCTGGTCGTAGAAAATGGCACCTGTGTATGTAATAGGTAGGCTCATCGGCTAGCTTACCTGTGTGACACGTATGCTATCTTGGAACACCTGATTGGTTAAAACGAGTCTATAGTGGGCGGAACTTAGCTAGGTGTGAGTATATAAACGCTGGATTTTAACTTTCGCCAGCGTCTTTAATTCATTGTCATCATAGTCATCGGTCGTCTGCGTTAGTAATTTTTATCTGAGTGTGTTAGTGTTGTGTATTGACTGACTGTGAATTTATACTGAAGACTAACGTTTATTCGTGTGATACGGAGGCCGGATAATAATAGTTTTACGTTTATTAGTGAATATTTAAACACCGTATGGATTACAGCTGGCGGACAACATTCAGGTTAGTGATTCAGTATAAACGTTGATGGCTAATTAAAAGTTTATGATTAATAGTTAAATAAATCCAGTGCAAGAAAATAGTAATCGATCGTTTAATAAGGCAATTAGGTAGTTTATATTTAATGTGTTGTTGGTGTGTGTAGGTGAAGCAATTATGGTCGTTAGGTTTAGTGTATATATTTATGTTAGGTTCGTCTGTCGTGCACTACTTACCTCAATTATTGCTGGTGTATGTCTGTCTGTTCATGCCCTAGCCTACTAATTCTAACCCAACCACCATTACCTTCCACTACCACTACCCTCCCCCGCCACCACCACCACCACTACCCTCCCCCGCCACCACCCTCCCCCGCCACCACCACCACCCTCCCCCGCCACCACCACCCCTCACCACCACCACCCTTCCCCGCCACCACCACTACCCTCCCCTTCCCCAAACACCCTACCTCCACCTCACCCTCCCCACCTCCCTTCCCCATCCCCACCACACTCAACCACACAAGCCCACACCCACCCCCCCACCTTAACCTTTGACCTCTAACCTAACAAACCTCACCGTTGTTTAACTTTCCATATGAACAAAAATGGGCATAAGTCACTGAAACTGCAAAAGTAAAAGAAATATAACTAAATGTAAACCACCATTACGACTTGATTGTTTTATAGAGAAAGCTTGACCCCAGTTAGACCTATAAGTTACAGGTAAATTTTTAATAACACTTTCACTGCCGCCACTATAAAGGTGTTTCCCCCCCCCCCCCTTGTGTGTGAGTTAAGGTAAGAGATTGACATTTAATACCATAACTTTGTTGAGGCTTTTGATGTGAAGTGGGGAAAAAAATATGTGGAGAATCACTTTGTAAATCAGAACATGTGAGGTGTGTGTGTGTTGGGTGGTGGTACGGTGCTCAGGTAATGTGGTTGTCGGTGAGAGAGAGAGAGAGAGAGAGAGAGAGAGAGAGAGAGAGAGAGAGTAAAGGATGGGTAGGAAAGAATGAGGATAGGAGAGAAGGTTTTTGAAGAAGGGGAGACTTTTATATGAAGAATATATCGGTGGGAGAGGAGAGGTACCCTAACCGTTACCTGGGGTCACCTGCTTGCACCTGAGGCCTCTTGCTTCTATCTTGGTGTCACCTGCTTTGACCTGTAGCCAATTATATCCATCTTGGGGTCACCTGGGGCTAAATAACCTTCAATTGGGCGTCACCTGAGGTCACCTGCTTCCACCTAGGAGTCACCTTGACATAAAAAAACAAACAGGAACTCCCACCCCGCTTCTCTGTGTGTGTATGTATGTATGTATGTATGTGTGTGTGCGCACTTCCGTGTACATTTCATCTACGTCTCGCATACATATCCGTGTGCGTGTTTATCTGTGTGTACATCTCTGTGTGCGTGATTATTAATGTGCACATCTCCGTGCGAGTGATTATTCATGTGTGCATCCACGTGTGTGTGTTTATGTATGTGTACATTAGCTTTGTGGGCGTTTATCTGTTTGTAAACATTTGTGGCGGTGATGTTGATTGGCAGTTATTGATAGTATTAACAGGTGTGATTAACGGTGATTAGTGGTGACGATATTGGTGATTAGAAGTGATAATGATGACACTGATTGATGGTGATAACAATGGTAATTAGTGGTGATATTAATGGTGAATAATGGAGGTTGATGGTACCAGTTGAGATGATTGATGGTGATGATAAAAGGTTGACATTTATAGTGTTTGATAATAACAGTGATGAAGATGGTGAGACTGAGTAATAATGATGCTAAGTTATGGTGATGATGGTGATGGTGATGATGATGATGAGGGTGGTGATGATAGTGATGACGATGGTAGTGGTGATGATGGTGATGATAATGATGAGAAATAACATAAAGTTGATGGTGAAAGTGTTGAAAAAAATGATAATGATAGTAATGTTTACTAACTTGTTAAGGATGTTGTATCTCTTGTTCTTTTCCTCTTAACACACACACACACACTCACACACACACACACACACACACACACACACTCACACACTCTCACACACACACACACACTCACACTCACACACACACACACACACACACACACACACTCACACACACACACACCTCTGTCTGTCCTTCCCATTACTGAAGCCATTACCCAGCCAAATGCCCCAACACTAAAGAACAGAATACCCTCGACCATTACTTACTTCAGTGACACCTGAATGAGCCTCAAGTTGGATGTAAACACGTCTACAGTGAAAGATTAACTCCAGTGGGTGTATCGTCTAAGTGCTACGTGCTCTCTCTCTCTCTCTCTCTCTCTCTCTCTCTCTCTCTCTCTCTCTCTCTCTCTCTCTCTCTCTCTCTCTCTACTTGGGACGCATTAATAGCATGCAAATTGTGGTTGATACAATGCTAAGCAAACACCGCCGTCTTATGTAAAATTTAAGTCTTCTCATACATAAGACAAAGCAAGACTCTCGCCTTAAGGGACGTGTGAGATCTAGTTGTTGTTTGGGGTGATGGGGAGGGGAGGGGAGGGAGGAGAGGTGTGAGATCTAGTTGTTGTTTGGGGTGATGGGGAGGGGAGGGGAGGGGAGGGAGGGGAGGTGGTTGGGAGGTGTAAGATCTAGTTGTTGTTTGGGGTGATGGGGAGGGGAGGGGAAGGAGGGGAGGTGGTGGGGAGGTGTAAGATCTAGTTGGTTAGGGGGATGTGAGGGGAGGGAGGGGATGTGAGGGGAGGTGTAAGATCTAGTTGTTTGGGGTGATGGGGAGGGGAGGGGACGGAGGGGATGTGAGGGGAGGTGTAAGATCTAGCTGTTTAGGGTGATGGGGAAGGGAAGTTTCTATACTAAATGATCCTCTAAGTCAATATGTATGAATATATGATCACCCGCTCTTGTCTAATCCCTAAGTCATACAGTCGATCATACGCCTCATACTATAAACAAACATACGCCTTCTACACAATTTGGATGTATTACTCACCACTGATTCATACTGTTCGTTCATACATTATACAGTATGATATTATTTATCTTTGACGTGTTATTAAAAAAAAAAAATTCGTGGAAATCCTGACGTGTTGGTGATGGAGAAGTCGGATAGAATTTATGATGAGCTTCAATATGATTTATGCTATATATATCTTGGTTCTTGATACATCCTTCCTCTCCCTGGTGTTCCTTCTTCTATTTCTTCTTCGTCTGGTTCTTCTTCTTCTTCGTTTGGTTCTTCGTCTGGTTCTTCTTCCTTCTTCGTTTGGTTCTTCTTTTTCTTCTTCGTCTGGTCCTTCTTTTTTCTTTCTTTTTCTTTCTTGCTTTTCTCCCTCTCTTCCTCCTCCTCACCCCTCTCCCCCTTCTCCCCCTTCTCCTCCTCCTCCTCCTCGAGTGGGTCATACATAAATCATCTTGTCCACCTCCATCTAGCAGGACGAGTTGCTGGATGTATACTGTCGTGTGTTAAAGCTGAAGGAGTGCTAATATGACAGGAGTTTATGGGCCTTCTATGTATATGTATGTGTATGTATGTATGGTATGTTATGTATGTATGTTATGTATGATATGGATGTTATGTATGTATGTATGTATGTATGTAAAAGTGAGTGCCATGCCAACTTTAACCTGGAGAAGTGATCTTTGAAACGTGTATGATGACTCAGGTTAGGTTAGGTTAGGTTAGGTTAGGTTATGGCAGTGAGTTTTTTTTCTAGGTTAGGTTGTGCCGGGAATTTAATTTACAGCTCTCTGAGACCCGCGTGAGGATGGGCTACCCTAACCCATTGGCCCACAGTTGATGGCATGGGTGCTTGAGCTGCAATGAGTAGATAAGGGTAGAAACTTTATATCACATCATGGGTCAGTGAAAATTTAATGATTTACCTGAGAGAGAGAGAGAGAGAGAGAGAGAGAGAGAGAGAGAGAGAGAGAGACTTAAAAAAATCACCAGAGAGGAAAAATCCGCAGCAAAACGCAGTGTCTAGCGAACGATAAATAAACAAGCGTGGTTGTCGGAGCACGCGGGGTGAAAAAATTATAGGTATTTCTCAACGTACTGCAGGCCCGCGCCCCCTCACACACACACACACACACACACACACAGGGGAGGGATATAAAGGGAGTGTATATATATATTCTGTATATTGAATATGGTAGAACGCTGTAGGTATATACACACAGTAAATATCAAAATGTACCATAACGAAATATACAGCAAGAAATATTTAACCCGACGTTACCTAAGTTATATAACGTAACAAGATATTTTTAACCAAACGTAACTGAACTTAGCATAATCGAAATTAATCGGTGTGTCGTTCTGTCCGGTATTAACACACGCTTATGAGAGCTACGCCTGGCGAACGTTCTCCCACCCTGTGCTGACAATGGCGCTGCTTCTGCTGCTGCTGCTCTTTTTCGTTAAGTCCATAAGACTCCACTGGAAGGAGGTGAGACATGCTCGCTGTTGGTGGCAGGCGGGACAATCATGGCGGTCTTGGGGTCCTCTCGGCGTGATATTAAACTTGATTAAAACACAAGCACCGTGACACATATAGAGGAGTGGAGTGGCAAGACTACCCAGCCTGAGGACCCGCTATGCTAATTTGATATCCGCCGCCCTCCTGCTGCCTATCACGGTCAAACACACCGCCAGGATAGTATTTATACCAGCGTGATGGCAGGTTTATCAAAGCACGTTTTTGTGTATAGTGTTTGGTAGTGGCGGAGTTATTCTATTTTTTGTTGTTGTTGTTGTTCTCTGGGTGATGTTCAGGTTATCAACTTCCTCTCAGTGTGTCAGGAACGCATCTGTCTAGGAATAAATTCAATCTATCAAATCAACTTCTCATAACTCCATTGACTTAACACACTCAAAGTAAACAAACTTATATACAACATAATCAATAAGAACTTAGAGTAGTTCGTCATACCTGAGTTAATCATCACGAGTGTCACCTGGAGACCCTTCACTACCGCCGCCACGTTAACTTGCTGTCCCGACTAACCGACAACAAAGGTGCACTCTACTGTAAAAAGAATCATTAGGAAAAGTGTATGTTGTGTTAAGGTATCGTTTACCCCCGCTATTACTGCCACGATTCGTAGAGCTGACATAAAAAGCAACGCCATCGCGAACAATCATTTTTCGCTTGGTTTACTCCTCGCTCCCACACGTCTTAGGAAAGGGTGGAAAAAAGATATAGCGTCAGAATGAACAGTCAACACATGCAAGCGGCCTTACAACTTTAAAAAAGCGTCTTCATGGTAAACTGATGAAGACGTGTGTGTGGTGGTGTCGGGGTCGTGTGCCTAGGGACTAACATTTAAAGAATTATTTTAAGGGTTCATAGTTGTGTGTGTGTGTGTGTGATCTGTGACCTCTGACCTCAGGATATAACTCATTCGGAATTTATCACACATCCTCCTGAACCTTGATCAAACGCGACTCCACAAACCTATCACCACCCCTCATCTCCACCCCCCCCCCCAATCTCTCATTCCTTAGGCCTACTGGGTGAAACTCTCTTCTCTTTTCTTACCAATTGCACCTTCGACCCTCCTCCTCCTCTTCCTCCGTCTCCTTCCTCCTAAAACTCATCTGCCAGAAATCCTGCGCGCCGTTCCACAAATGGTCCCGCTGAAGGCCCATAAAGGATCGCGAGGCCATCCCATAAACGTCTTCCTCTCCCTGGCCACAAAGACGCCCTTCAAGAACCCACAAAAGAGCCTCAAGCGACACCCAGAGGAGCTCAAGAGCCCTCCAGTCCTGCCTGCTGCGGCCTGATAGTCTCTGGCCAAACCCACAGTACACACCCACGGGGACTAGTGGTGAGGGGAAGACAACACTACGCGCACCATAGGGAGAGAGGTTCTTGGTGCCCCTATCCTCCCTTTCTCTCCTTTTCCCTTTCTCTCCCTCCCTCCCTCCTTTTCGATCTCCTTCTCTCTCCCTCCCTCCCTCTCTCCCTTACATACTCGCCACAGTGAACACCCTCGACGTAATGGTGGATTCATCTCGGTTTTTATTGTCCCGGGTGTTGGTTCGAATCCCGGTCACTCCCACTCTACCCAGTTGTGGTTTTAATGGTTGGAAATTTTTTTGAATGATTGTAAGAAAAATGAGCAATTTGGGGGTAATCTTTCTGGAAGGTTTGTTGTTTTTAATGATGTATATAAAAGCGTTTTAAGGTTCGAGTTGTAAGGGTGTTTTTTTTTTTTTTAATGGTGAAACGAGAAAACATTTTTATGCCATATATAAAAATATTTGTCTAGTGGTGAAAAAGTCTCAAGTTCTATATGACATTAAAAAAAAAAACAGTCCCGTGTCCTAAGGTTTTATAAGGCAGAAATAAGACCTGAATACTGAAACCTGAAGGGGGTGAGATATATTGAGTTATCGTGTGGACGTGACCCTGGCATCAGTATGGAGGCTCAAACACCTCTCACGCCGTACTAAGCTACTGGTCCTCGCTGGTCAGGTCAGAGTGGCACAGTATAATGACACCTTCCACCGCCTCTTAACGCCACCACCAAGCTGATTATCACGCGACTAAAAAAATATAAAACCATTCTTTAAATAATTCTTTTTGAAGGTCATGTAAAGGGATTATAGCTTAGTTAGGTGTGTATATAGTGCGTTTTATTATTTCGTGGTCACCATAGCAAGGGATTATATGCTTTTACTGTTGCCAATTCCTTTTGCAACGAACGACTGCCCAGCAACAACCCTTGAACTTGTACTGTGGGTCATAAAATTGCATTGGATAAGAGTCGTAGAATGTAAGTTGTATATTTCTTTTTATTTTGACCTTTGATTGACCCCTGATTAAGGTCGTGTGTGTGTTCTGTTTGAGGTTTTCATTAAGTTGATTATATTACGTGGTATATCGGGGTCATATTACAGTACTCTTATATAATACATGATATACAAACCGGGGTTATATTATGGTTAAGTATATAATGCATAACGCTATTATAAATATATTTTACACTGAGTATATAACGGTTTTAATATATCACTTATTCATATATACTCTATGAAGCTGAAATATTATACCAGAATATAATACTTTTTTTTAAATGTAGCTGCCGAATGCTTAATCATTTTATTCACATACTTGCATAATGCCTTCATTAATATCATCACTGTCAGAATATGTCCAAAATATATTCTTTGTGAAATGGAAAAAATATACCCCACAACTATATTATATAATGTTCATGGATATACCTAACGTGTAGTATATTCAATAGATATTATAAGGACTGGTATATTATAAGAAGGATATACACTGTTATTAATATCATACCTTCTGTGGCATTGAAAACAGAGTTGTATTGTAGATTAAGTGTATAAATAATACTGTGGGAACGGGAAGAGGATTTTTCATGTATTATGTATGTATAATGCTTTGATGTTTATTATCTGTAAGGCTGATTATGATGATACTCTGGGAATTTATAATGCTTTTATATACTTTCATGGAATGGTAGAAAGACTATTGGATGAATTATTAAGAATTATAACTCTCTATTTTGACGTGTTGTTGTTAATACTGAATAGGATAATTGGATGATGCGAATTTATAATACTTTTATCTTCTACTCACCCCTCACTTTCTCTCCTCTCCTTCCTTCTCTCCTCCCTCCTTCTTCTTCCTCCTCTTTTCCCTCCTTCTTCTTCCTCCTTCTTCTTCCTCACCAATACTCCCTGTGTATAAGTGTCCTGTTTTAACGATTCATGTCTTTTATTTTAATCGTTTTTCGTTTTGTTTTTTGTTTTTAGTTGATTTTATTCTTGTTATTTTATGTTTATTTTGATGTTTAGTAAAGAAGGTTCCTGGGTGCCTGATACGATGGAGAATTGACGGTGTTGGGTGGTGTGGGAGGCGGTGGTGTCAAGTCACTGTGAATCAGTCATCGGCGTCAACATGTCTTGTTTGACTGTGTGCGTGTGTGTGTGTTTCAGTTTGGGCTTTAAAGTGTTTGTTTATGTGTGTGTGTGTGTGTTTAATGTAGGTTAGTAGATTATGGAAGTGTGTATGTATTTATACGTGTGTAAGTGTATGTACATGTGTGATAACTCCGCCAACTAAAACACTACAAGCTATATACAATTATGAACCATCCAGGCGTGAAACTAAATTATTACACAATATATTTACGAACAGCCACACCCCAATACTCAACTACCTGTATGTAATATCAGTAATAAACTACGACTCTTAAGTTCTTTATAAACCTCTACTACTACTACTACTCTATGTTGACTAATAAACATGCATGAAATTAGATTAAGTTCTGTAGCTGTGTTAAAGGTCAATCTGTGAGGTAGGATGAGCACAGGTAAATAAATGTTGTGTTTTGTTCAGGTGTGTTGAGAATTGAATTAAATGATAACGTAAAGATTTCGCCACCACTGTCCGGCTTGTTTCATCTAAATATTAATGATAACCTAACCTAACCTAACCTAACCTAATCAAACTTAATCTAACCTAACCTAACCTAACCTAACCTAACCTAACCTAACCTAACCTAATCAAACTTAATCTAACCTAACCTAACCTAACCTAATCAAACTTAATCTAACCTAACCAAACCAAACAGTAAACAATGTAAACAGTACCAACCTCATCTGACTGACTTAACACTCCTACAGACAAAATACAAAGATTAAACCTATCACTCTCTTACACATCAACATTAGGGAGTCAAATTCCTTCAAGTTCCACAAAGACCAAATAATAATAATAATAATAATAATAATAATAATAATCCCCGGTGAACAAATTGATGATAACCCCGCAGAGAAACACGTAATATGGAAGTGGGTCTTTTTTTTAACACCCTGAAGTCTTAAATATCGGAAAGTAAGACCATGCGACACTTTTATGCATATTATAAAGATAATTCCAATCTCCCTCTGTCATGATAGGCGACAACTCGACGTTACGAGGTTGAGAATTTCGCTCCTATCGACGCCGTAGCGGGAGGACGGAGGAGAGAGTATAATATTGTATATCTCCCGTCCACAATGTATTGGTTAGCGATAGTCTCTAGATTAACAGAAGCCTAGGGTAATAGTGTGTGTCTGTGTGTGTGTGTGTGTGTCTCTCTGTGTCTGTGTGTGTGTGTGTGTGTGTGTTAAAAGATGTCTGAAAGCTGATTGGTTGTGTGGAAAGTTTGTTTTTCTTGTTCGACTTTTGCTTTAATACATACATACATACATACTGTACATACATACATACATACTGTACATACATACATACATACATACATACTGTACATACATACATACATACTGTACATACATACATACATACACAGCAACATTAACAGTAGTGATGATAGGAATTCACCTTGACAGCAGTACTATGTATTACGGTAATGGTAAAAGTGACGATAACAATGACACACACACACACACACACATACAGAGACACACACACACAGAGACACACACACACACACAGACTGACCCAGAGTGACATCATTAACAAAAACGACCTCAGGTAAAGCAGACTTACACACATACACCTTTCACCAGTCGCAACATTAGCAATTAGAGTCTGCAATAACAACAGTTAAGACAGCTGGAACGAGAGTTTAGAAACTAATAACAGTAGCGACTGATTTGTAAACCCTGAGTTATATCGACGGCTGTATGTGTAGTTTTCCGTACGACTGACTTTTGTGGTGAACATATCGAAGAGTTATTGTCTGAGGTGAGTTTACCTTTTATGGCATGTGTGTGTGTCAGTCAGTTTGCGGGTATTGTTATATATATATATATATATATATATATATATATATATATATATATATATATATATATATATATATATATATATATATATATATATATATATATATATATATTTGTTCCTTGTTGACGTCTCCCTTTCCAATTTCATTTTTTCGTTCCCTCTCCCTACCTCTCTGTTTCATACTGTAATTTTCTCTCTGTCTCTGCTCTGCCCTGAAATAAAACATAAGCTTTTCCTATAGACAAAAGAGACCATTCTATGATATTTTTTACCGGAGTTGATGAAAGGTAGATCTCTCCCATGGGCAGCTTTTGATCTGCACTCGAATGCACTACAGGGGCGGGCGGGCTGGCGATGATCCTGGCCTCTAGTCCTCGGGTGAGAATCAGCTGATGCTGCCAAATGTAAACAGACTAACGATCAACTGTTGAGGTTAGATGTAAACACACTGGGTTTTGGCCAAGGAATGGACTATTTATTTTTTGGTGAAGGGGGTCAGAGGTCACAGTTGAAGGTCATAGTTGAAGGTCATAGTTGTACACAGTGCGAGTTAAATAATGACTCGACAACATTACCACCCCCAACAAAATCATGATCATCAACAGACCCACAACCACCACCCTAACCACTACCACCACCACCTCCACCATTACTTCCACTACCATGACCACTACAACCCCTACGATCACCAATGTCACCTTCTCCACAACCATCACCACTACCATTGCCATTACAACTCCTACGATCACCATCTCCACCATAACAACTAATATCATCACAACCACTACCACAGCCACTACAATCACCAAAACCACCACAATCACCACCACCACCACCAGACTCCCCCCCCCCCCACAATGAAACCAGCAACACACGATACTGGCAAACCATTTGAGCCTTTTAAAACCCCCGCCAATTAACGTCTCAGCCTTTGATCACTTGTTCATTGAAGGCTTTAAGAGAGAGACTAAAAGTTACCAACAAAAATGCCATTCAATTAAACACATCATTTGCAACTGACGATTGATTTTCAACCCCTTTTGGCAGAAACGTGAAATATCGGCAGGTAAATAATGCCGGAAATTAGCTTACAGCTACTGATGAAAGGTGAGGTCAAAGTGAATGGACGATAATTAAAGGTAAGAGTGTTGATAGGTGAAGAGAGAGTGATTGGATTATGATTACAGGTATTAACAGGTGAGGAGAGAATGATTGGACGATAATTACAGGTAAGAATGTTGACAGGTGAGGAGAGAGTGATTGGACGATGATTACAGGTATAGACACGTGAGGAGAGAATGATTGGACGATAATTACGGGTAAGAATGTTGACAGGTGAGGAGAGAGTGATCGGACAAGGATTACAGGTGTTAACAGGTGGGGAGAGAGTGATCGGACTATGATTACAGGTATAGACAGGTGAGGAGAGAGTGATTAGACTATGATTACAGGTATTGACAGGTGGAATGAGAATAACTAGTATAGGTTGTTCGGGGTCAAACAAACACCTTGTTTGTACAAATACCTCACAAACACCTGACAAGCACAAACACGAACACCACACAAACACCTTAATCCTCTCAGTAGTAACCAAAATGTTCACGATTGTTCTAAACTTCCTTAACAACGTTGATGTTGCCAGCCAGGGATGGTTGGGTAGCTGACTGGGTCATTGTACCGCTGATTGGTTGACTGATTGCTGACAAACTGTTTCTCAGGGTTAAGGTACGGGTGACTGGTTGAATTAATTGTTATTTAAATTACTGACTGGTTGACTGGTTGCATGAATGGGTGACTGAATAAAAGGATGGCTAACTGGCTGAATAAATGACTTGAAGGCTGACTGAATGACTGGATGGATAACTGGTTGACTGACCGTGTGGCTGATAACCTGGTTGAGTGGCTGGCAATTAAAACTTTTATAAATCTAATATCGTCACGAAAAAGAGTTGAATTGACCACTTTAATATACGTGTGTGTGTGTGTGTGTGTTAGTCATCTTGGTGTGATATACAGTGAATTATGAAGAGAGGTGGAGGCTTTTTATTTAATTACATTGGTGTTTTTACATTTATTCACCAAAGGTAACAATGTGTCTTTCATCCGGATAGAGGGGGGGGGGTGAGGAGGAAGGAGGGGTAGGGAGGGGGGTTGAGGAGGAAGGAGGGGTAGGGGGGTGGGTTGAGGAGGAAGGAGGGGTAGGGAGGGGGGTTGAGGAGGAAGGAGGGGTGGGTGAGGAGGGGGTAGGGGTGAGGAGGAAGGAGGGGGTAGGGAGGGGGGAGGGGTATTTTATATGTAATGCCTCCATTAAGGTGATTGGTTGCAAAAAATAATATTATCTAATTATTTGAAATCGTTATTATTATTTTATATCCAGAAGAAGTACCGAATATTTCTCCACAAATTATTAACTGGTCTGATGATGGTGTTGTGTATAAAGGTGTATGGTGTATTAATGGTGTATAGTAGTGTGTGTCAGCTGCTTCCGTGTCTCGAAATACAATGGTTAAATGGGAGGATATTACACCAAGTGTTCTTTTGTTTATATTTGGTTCATATTGGCTCTCAGTTTCTCTAGATCAGGGGTGGGCAATTATTTTTGATGGAGGGCCACTTCATGAATGGTGGCACACTTCGCGGGCCACCCACTTAATGTAGATGCAAATATATTATATTAACACAAAGTTAAGCCTTGTATTTGTAAATACAAATGCAGTGGCGGGCCACAAAAATAATTTGGCGGGCCAAATGTGGCCCGCGGGCCGTACTTTGCCCACCCCTGCTCTAGATCATAGAGGCGGGGGAGGTTGGGGTGTCCCTCTACAGTCAGGGTTTCATTTAGCCTCAAATAAAATACTTACAAGGATCAAGATTCACCATATTTGAAGGGTTAATCGTTGTTTGGTTTTACTGGTCTCGCCCGATCACCAGACTTGACTCGCCAGCCGCCGCGGATCTGGTGACAGTGCGGCTCCAGATGGTCTGAGTCACATTGTGTTTTCATCAGTCCCTTGGCAACACCTTAAAGCTGGCCGGTACTTTGTCTGCAACATTCCTAAACAGCGCTGCTGGTTAATGGTGACTGTCTCGCTCTCCTCCTCCTGAACTAAGGGCTGAGGATGCTGCCGTTCCCAATAGCGCCCCAGCAGTAACTCTTACTGCACTGAGTGGCTTCACGTATCCATTTGGCTGCTCACTGAGCCAGAGCGAACGTTCTGGTGAGTCACAGGGCCAGATAAGTGGAAATATGCCTCATCTGGAGACTGAATGTGTTCCATGCAATGCTCATCTCCTTCAGACAAGCCAGAGAAGACGGTAAAAGAATACCAGCTCGGTGTGGTGTTGAACGCTGTTGGTGGAGTTTGTCAGGGTAGAGTTTCAGGTCAATGCGTAAGTCTCTCATTACAGTAGAACTTAGTGACTGTAACTCCTCAGACTCCTTGACCTAACTTGCCCGAAGTCTACGTTAGTGTCTGTCTCCCCCCTTCCACTCTGGACACTGCTGTTGCATTTTTAAGACGAAGACTTTAGTCTTTAATGTCATCGGTCACAATGACAAGTTTATGTAACTTGGTCTCACACTCTAGTGTTGCACAGTCTTAGGGATAACCTTATCTTAATGTGCTGTCTCGTGATGCAGCGACAGCTAAAGTACGGTAGTGCTGCACATCCCCGTACGCTGTTGAGTAGTGTGTCGTGGTGTACTGCCTCACCACTCCTGAAGAGACAAGAAATAATTAATTAGGACACACAACCACAAGACTAGTATAATATATGACGAAAATTTGTTTCAAGTGATACTAACAACGATAGGAAAAAAAGTCACAATTTTGGCTTGGAAAAAAAGTCACAATTAATTTATGGTGGCCGGTAATAAAGGCACAAGAAAAAAAGTCTGTTGTCATACTGCCCCGACAGTGACCACTGGATCTTTTGACACACTTCCACCACAACTTGCTTTTGCGAGTGACATGTTTGGTATACATGAACCCATTGTAGCAGATTTTTGAACCACGCTTATTACTGTCAATCATTTCCATGGCAGGGGGAGTAAAAATTATTTTTCACTAAGAAAAATATTTTTCACTAAATCCAAGTATTGTTGATCCACAACAGCACTGAGCTCCGAGATTTCCACTATTCACGCTGTCTTCAGGGATACTGACATACTATAGAGAGGAACAAGGTTATATACTGTACGTAGACAGGTCATCTCAACGTGACCTCACATCAAACATCTGCTCAAAATTTTTTACCGGATTAGACAACCTGTAGTCACAGTGACCTCAGCCGACTTACCTTAATCCTTCCAGGTTGATGTTGCCCGATTATACAAAGAATCTAATGTTTTTGTTCTATTTTATAATTTTTAAGCGAAACTCATTAATTTACCATCAGTTCTGCATATTCCTTTACTGAAACTGATTGACATATTAACCTTAAAATATGTGAGAATTCGATAGTTAACTTTTCTTTTTTTCCTGTGACTTTTTTTCCTGTGACTTTTTTTCTGTAACTTTTTTACCTGTGACTTTTTTACCTGGATTCGTATATATACACCTTGTTTTGTACTTCTCCTTAGCCTGTACTCACCCCTGAAGATGTGAATTACACGAAAGCGCTTGGGAACTTCGTGTTTTCTTCTTTCCTTGTGGTTATATATATATAACAGAGGTAGCGTGACAGGGAAGGGCATTGGTCATTGTTCAGACATGATCAAACGTTTTAGGTAATTATAGTAATTATCATCAGTTAATAGTGAAAACAACAAAGTCAGTTATTACCATAATACAAACACATATCATAACCAGAAATCCAATTCATCAGTTTAACAATAGATAAAGACATAAATTACTGACATGCAGGAAGTGACCTTCAGCCTGTGTAGTGAGGTAACAGCATACGGTGGCTTACTCGCCCATCTCACCTGACTGTTCTAACACCACCCAACACGACAGCTTGCGACAGTAAACAGCATCATCCGCCAATATCAATAACGATAAAAGCTAAAACTTTACACATTTAATAAGAGAAACCAAAATCTAAATATAATTATTAAACTTCTCGTGACAGTGACGTCTTTCACTAACGCTGCTCTGCCTTACAAGTTTAACTATTGTGTGTGTATTGAATGGCCGCTACTCCCAGTCGTGGCGTTGTGTACTGATCTGCATTTTTTTCTCTTTACATAAAATATCATCTTGCTTTGGAATATTGACTGTGTTCCAATACTTCTCTTGTTCATTCTGTGTCTTGACATTGGCAACTTCGGATTATCTTCTATTAAGCTATAAGTTGTGACCCTTTTATGCATTAGTTTTTCTTGAGTTTATTATTAATCTTTCCTTTGTGTCTGTTATTGTGTCTGTTATTACTGGATGTTCGTACGAGTGTTATAATATCGTCAGCCAAACACGATGTGATTTAGGTAGTCCTCTCAATCAGAACTTCATCTCTGTTAACTGATTACATAGAAAACAATATACTTTATCTTATTAATGTCAGTTTAACTCTCTTAATATCCTGTTTCCCCAAGAATTACTACTGGCAGACTTTAGTTACTGATTCAAATTCTCTTTTTTTTTTTCAATTAACTCAATGAATCGTGAATATGTTGATCTCATTATTAATTTTATTTACTACATTTCTGGTTCACCTAACTGTCTTCTTGGGGAATTTAAATTGAGTTTTATTTGGATTAGATTAGGAATTTTTTTTTTTTTTTTTTTGGGGCGGTGGGGGAGAGGGATTTATGGTATTGTCTTTTGTTACAATTTTCTGGTACTGTTTTGTTTTAGTTTTATAAGAAAGTTTGCCAATACTTCTCCTTTTCTTCGTACGATTTCTTCTTCTTCTATCCTTCCTTCCTTCCTTCCTTCCTTCCTTCCTTCTTTACTTACTTACTTACTTTTCTTTATACCAATTACTTCCCCCCCCCTCTTCCATCATCCCCATACCCGTCCTTCCTCTTCCACCACTTCCACCACACCCTCCCTCTTCTTCCACCACTTCCACCGCACCCTCCCTCCTTTCCCACCACACCCCGGCACCACTCCTCCCTCTTCAAGCATTCCCCAAAACTCCACACCATCCATCCACCCCCCCACCTCGTCAACACTTGGGTCTTCGTCACAATAGGTCGTCTTCTAAGTTTGTCTGTCCCTGGAAGCTGCCCTTTCCAGATGGTTCACTGGAAAAGTTTGTGCCAAGACTCCATTGTGTTCAGGTCAGTGGTGGAAGATGTTGTCAACTAAGTCCTAGATGTCTGTAAATGTTGTCAGTTTAGTCCTAGATGTCTGTAAATGTTGTCAGTTAAGTTGAAGATGTCTGTAAGTGTTGTCAGTTAAGTTTAAGATGTCTGTAAATGTTGTCAGTTTAGTCCTAGATGTCTGTAAATGTTGTCAGTTAAGTTGAAGATGTCTGTAAATGTTGTCAGTTTAGTCCTAGATGTCTGTAAATGTTGTCAGTTTAGTCCTAGATGTCTGTAAATGGTGTCAGTTAAGTTGAAGATGTCTGTAAATGTTGTCAGTTAAGTTGAAGATGTCTGTAAATGTTGTCAGTTAAGTTGAAGATATTATCAGTTCATTGAAATGTCACACACATATAACGAAACAGAACGAAGAAATAAACGAGAGAGAGAGAGAGAGAGAGAGAGAGAGAGAGAGAGAGAGAGAGAGAGAGAGAGAAGACGGTCTCAGGTGCAGGAGGGTGAAGGGGTTATCACGGCTTGTCTCACCTCTGTGTGTGTGACGCATAGCCAAGGAGGCGGGTAAACCAGGTGTGTCAGATGGCTGGCTGGTTGGCTGGTTGGCTGGTACAGTGGATAAAGATACGGGGTGACAGACATACAGACAGAAAAAAAACAGGTTGACAGAAAGAATGTCAGATAAAAAAAAACACGAATGATTGACAGAATATAATGCTAATCCGTAATAGTTTTTATCGACAAGGATCCATTCAATATAACAACCCAAGCATGCCTATCAGAGCCACATGTGACCTTCTCGCACGTAGACAGTAGTAAATATATAGTGCTTATTAATATCACATAACTGTAATATTTGTTTTTGTATATCTAAACATTATATATATATTTAACAGAGTATATATTTAGATCGTTATTTGCACAGGATTTTTTTTTCTTTAAAGTATTGGTGCTTAACATTAATGGCGATGGAAAAAATTATATTGACATATTCATCCTGGAGTAAATAAAACATTTCATATACCTTTGTTATGAACAGACGGCTATTAACAACACCTGTACTGACTGACGTTAAAATTACCATAACAGTAAATTACTATATACAGAAATGCTAAGTCTGAATCTATGAAATAATTCCCTTTACATCTTCTATGTAGGAACAGAATTATAACAGCTAACATTCAGGTATAACAGCCCTTTAAACTGTTATACTTCCTGGTATAATAGTATATGATAAAGTGGGGTCTTATATAACCACTGGTGTGTATATGTGTCGTGACCAGGGGGTATAGTCCTGCCATTGCAATATTGTGTCAGGTGTCAGAGGTTAGTACCATAACGATACGTATTGTGGCATAATGACGATGATAATAGTATTCATGATAATAATAATAATGATAATAATAATAATAATAACAACGGGAATAGTAATGATGGTGATTGTAATTATAATAGTAATAGCAATAATATTAGCAGTAATAATAGTAATAATAATACCAACAACAACTGTAATAGAAATGATAGCAATAGTAATAATAGTAACAGTAATAGCAATAGTAGTAATAGTAATCAGCTCATCACCCGCTTAATACCTCTGTTACACACGACCATTACACTTAAAGACTCAGTTATATAATGATAAACAGTAGTCATAACACTTTAGCTTTATCATCTGGTATAAAAACACCATCATTGCGACACTTAACACTTATTTCCAACTTAATACTTAAATCTTAACACTTCAACTTAGCACTTGGCATTTTATTTCAGATTAACATTTTTTACAAAACGAACACTTAACACTTGACTTAACACTTAACATTCCAACTTAACACTTAACACTCCAACTTAACACCCCAACATACCACTTGACTTCACACTTAACACTTCACTTAACACTTAACACTCCAACTTAACACTTCACTTAACACTCCAACTTAACACATCACTTAACACTTAACACTCCAACTTAACACTTCACTTAACGCTTAACACTTCACTTAAACCTTAACACTCCAACATAACACATCACTTAACACTCCAACTTAACACTTCACTTAACACTTCACTTAAACCTTAACACTCAAACTTAACACTTCACTTAACACTTAACACTTCACTTAACACTTCACTTTCTCCCTCATGAAACTTAACGTCGTTTTAACAGCGTAATTTCCGGCCTTAGCATATAGACCATAACTTATCATTACGAGTCTGGCTCAACGAAGAGGATCTCTTCTTCGTTAAACCAGTGACGTCATTGTTCGCTCGATAAACCAGTGACGCCATTCTCCTCTCTTTAAACCAGTGACGTCATTCTCCCTCGTTAAACCAGTGACGTCATTCTCCCTCAATAAACCAGTGACGTTATTCTCCCTCGTTAAACCAATGACGTCATTCACCCTCGTTAAACCAATGACGTCATTCACCCTCGTTAAACCAGTGACGTCATTCTCCCTCGTTAAACCAGTGACGTCATTCTCCCTCATTAAACCAGTGACGTCATTCTCCCTCTTTAAACCACTGACGTCATTCTCCCTCTTTACATCAGTGACGTTATTCTCCCTCTTTAAACCAGTGACGTCATTCTCCCTCGTTAAGCCAGTGACCTCATTCTCCCTCTTTAAACCAGTGACGTCATTCTCCCTCTTTAAACCAGTGACGTCATTCTCCCTCTTTAAACCAGTGACGTCATTCACCCTCGTTAAACCAGTGACGTCATTCTCCCTCGTTAAACCAGTGACGTCATTC
>CAUDMG010001135.1:1675000-1692500 GCA_958450375.1 Homarus gammarus | reverse complement strand
CTCTCTCACACCATCAACACCTCTCTCTGTCCCTCTCTCACACCATCAACACCTCTCTCTGTCCCTCTCTCACATCAACACCTCTCTCTCTCTCTTACACCATCAACACCTCTCTCTCTCCCTCTCTCACACCATCAACACCTCTCTCTCCTTCTCTCTCACACCATCAACACCTCTCTCTCTCCCTCTCTCACACCATCAACACCTCCCTCTCTCACACCATCAACACCTCTCTCTCTCCCTCTCTCACACCATCAACACCTCTCTCTCTCCCTCTCTCACACCCTCAACACCTCTCTCTCTCCCTCTCTCTCACACCATCAACACCTCTCTCTCTCCCTCTCTCACACCCTCAACACCTCTCTCTCTCCCTCTTACACCCTCAGTACACAACCATCACCTAACTACACCCTGAGATACACCACACTTAGACCTCTTCCTACACGGTGTCCTCATTGAGTGTAGCAGCTCACAGGTGGATGCACTCTGGGCTGGTGTGTATGACCGGCATAATAAGCCTGCTGCTGCTCTCTCTCTCTCTCTCTCTCTCTCTCTCTCTCTCTCTCTCTCTCTCTCTCTCTCTGTCCGGTTTGTTTTTCTCCCCACTTGTTTATGTAAGTTGAAGATGATAATGATAATGACGATAATAATAATAATAATAATAGTTTGAATTGTTATTATTTTTTTTATTATTATTATTATTATTATTATTATTATTAACGTAGAGTAAAGCTCATCTTAGACACCGTTAAAGAAGGTGAAAGAGTAATAGCCTCGGAAATATGTAGCGAGGTTGCCAAATCTGTCGAACTCTGCCCCGCCTGTTTGTGTTAAAGAGGATATAGTACTGTGGTGAAAGGGATGATGTGGCAACTCTGTAATTGATTAACTTGGCTGGTACTCTTAATACAATGTGTGTGTGTGTGTGTGTGTGTGTACAACATATATGCATTGTACATACATACATTATACTGTACATACATACATACATTATACATGCATACCTACATTATACATACATGCATACATTATACAGGCATACATACTACTTACAAAGCTAATAGAAAGGTGAAATAAAAGACTGGTAAATAGAGAGAGAGAGAGAGAAAGAGAGAGAGAGAGAGGCAGGGGATAAACCAACAGACATGTCAGTGCGTGTCATGTAATCAGGCGTACCAACCCTTTTTCACGTTAATCAACAACTTCATCTTTCCTCACCATTTCATCCCGGTTGGTAATTCTGACCTGACAGCCCACCGTCCCAGGGTAAGAAAATCCTTAGATGAAGAAAAAGAAGAAGAAGAAATTTTAAAGAAAGACGAAGAAAGGAAATATTTATGAGAGAAAATGAGAAAGAAAAGAAAACGAAGTAAAATAATAATAATAATAATAATAATAATAATAATAATAATAATAATAATAAATTTGTCTTTACTGTCGGTGCGTTACCAATCCATTTTCTTTCTTCCAGCCAATCACCATCTCGTTTTCTTTCTTCCAGCCAATCACCATTCAAGTACAAGCCATCCAATCGCCATCTCGTTTTCTTTCTGCCAGCCAATCACCATCGCGTTTTCTTTCTGCCAGCCAATCGCCATCCAGTTACTAGCCAGCAAATTACCATCACGAGGACGTTTTATTGGCACTGTGCAATACGTTGTTTATCATTTCCCTTATAATCTGACATCCCATTAAAGTTCCTCGCAACGATTCGTATCCATGGTAACGCTCCCTCCCTTCCCCTCCCCTCTCCTCCCTATTCTCTCCCCTTCCCTCTCCTCTCCTACCCTCCTCTCCCTTCCATCCACCCCCCACCCCCCACCCCCACCCCTCCCCCACCCCCACCCCCCCCAAAAAAGACTATATCCTGAATGTTGTAGATTCTTGTTTCTAATTTGAGACAGGCGAAGACAGGAGTAAAAGACAGGCGAATTAGACAGGCGAAGAAGACGGGCGAGCAAGCGGGCGAGCGAGCAGGCAGGGCGGCGGGCGGGTAATCTCCGAAATTTTCATATTCTTTTATCGTAGTGAAGGGAGTTGTGTGTCATTATTATCAAAACTCCAGATTAAAAACTTCCACGACAAAGTGACATTCAAATCCTTTAATCTCGTCAGAAAATTGACTTGAGTTAAAGTATGGCTGCCCTGGGTGTGTGGTGGGGGGGGGGAGGGGTTATTTTTGTGAATATGTGGTGGTGGTGGAGAAGAGTTGTGGTTGTGTTGGAGGGAGTGTTGGGGTGGAAGGAGGGAGGTGTGAGGAGGGTGTGGATGAAGGGGGTTGTGAGAATATCAGAGAGAGAGAGAGAGAGAGAGAGAGAGAAATATGTTGATGTGAGGAGAGTTAGGGCGGGAAGTAGACCACTCAAAGAGCTTAACTTACTAACCAATCACAGACCTTCCTCTACTGCCCACTCAAGGAGCATAACATGGCTTATAGACCAGTAATGTAGCACTTAAAGACTAAACAAAACTCACCAGTCTTTTAGCTACTCAGAGTTCGCGAGAGATCAGAGAATGATGGTCGTCTCCAATACGATGCCAATCAGAAAATGCCACATCGGGGGAATTTTCGAACCCGGGGCCTCTTGGAGTGTCAAGTCAGTGATGAAACCAAAGGTGTGTAATGGGATGTAGAGATGAATTTCTTAAATGTCAAGAAGAAGTAAGAGAAGGAAGAGAAGACAAAAAGTGAAGGAGAAGAAGAAAGGAAGGAAATAGACGAACAACAACACACACACACACACACACACACACACACACCATCCATCTATCCTACAACTGCTCATTTCTGCCCGATTAGTTTCTCTTTTCTGGCCTGCAGTCACATCATCCTCCCCCTCCTTCTCCTATTCCTCCTCCTCCTCCTATTCCCCTCACTCATTTCCTTTATTCAATCTCCCTCTTCCTCCCCTCGCCTCCCTTGTTTCCTGGTGTACCCCTCGCTTTATATCAATCTTCTTGTCGCATTTTCTCCTTTCTCGTTCCCCCCTCTCTCTTCCGTATCGTTTACTTCCGCCATTTATCTCTCTCTCTCTCTCTCTCTCTCTCTCTCTCTCTCTCTCTCTCTCTCTCTCTCACTCTCAACATAATCATTTTATTCCACACCCTTAACACTCTAAGCCTCTTCTGGTGTTTACAATGTGGAGAGAAGCGGATCATTAACTCCTGCTCGTGTAGAAGAGTAAATACCACGACACAACATAAGAACATAAGAATGGAGGAAACTGCAGCGGGCCTATTGGCCCATACTGGACAGTCCCGTTTGCACCCAACCCCTATTGCTCATATAAGCATCCAAACCAGTGTTTACCTATTTCACGCCTAAATCTAAATTTGTCTAATTTAAAACCATTGTTACGAGTTCTCTCCTGGTGGGATAGTTTGAGTGCCTTTTTAATGTCCCCTTGGTTTAGCCCTGCCTTCCACTTATACACCTCTATCAGGTCGCCCCTCGCTCTACGCCTCTCGAGGGAATGCAAATTAAGATGCTTTAACCTGTCTCTATACTCAAGGTTCCTAATGCCCGGGATTAGTCTTGTCATTCTCCTCTGAATTCTTTCCAAGGATTCTATATCCATTCTGTAATACGGTGACCAGAACTGAACTGCGTAATCCAGGTGTGGTCTCACAAGAGCAAGATACAGTTTTAGGATGACCTCGCTAGTCTTGTAACTAACACTCCTTTGTATGAACCCAAGTACTTTATTAGCCTTGTTACGAGCAAAAACACATTGTTTACCTGGCTTAAGGTTCCTACTTATCATTACTCCTAAATCTCTCTCGCAGTCGGATTTCTCTATGGCATCGTTGTTCATCTGGTATCTGGTTTCCCTGTTTACATCTCCTATACTGAGTACTTTACATTTGTCCCGTTGAATTTCATCTGCCATTTTTCAGACCATTCGAAAAATTTGTTTAGATCTTCCTGTAGTTTTGCGGAGTCCTCGTCAGATTTAATAACACGTCCTATTTTAGTGCCATCGGCAAATTTGCTTATGTTGATGTCTATGCCGATATCTATGTCGTTTATGTATATAATAAATAATAATGGTCCAAGTACTGAGCCTTGGGGAACTCCACTTGTGACGTTGCTCCAATGGGACTTAGTGCCTTTAATGCTCACTCGCTGTTTCCTGTCCTGTAACCACGCCCTAATCCATTTAAGGATATTACCTTTGATGCCATGTGCTTCTACCTTTCTAATTAGTCTTTCGTGGGGGACTCTGTCGAAGGCTTTGCTAAAGTCGAGATATACCACATCATAATTGTGCCCCTCGTCCACCGATTCGAAAACTGATGAAAAGAATGTTAATAGATTAGTTTGACATGAACGTCCGCTTGTGAAGCCATGCTGGGAATCATTGATCAATCGGTGTTTCTCCAGGTGATTTCGAATAGAGTTTGAAATGAATGCTTCCAGTAATTTGCCTACTATTGATGTTAGACTGATTGGGCGGTAGTTAGAGGATAGTGATCTATCCCCCTTCTTGAAAATCGGTATTACATTCGCTATCCTCCAGGATTCTGGTACTACACCTGTTTTTAAGGACATGTTAAAAAAACTTTGCTAAGGGCATACTAAGCTCTTCCTTGCATTCCTTTAATACTCTGGCAAATATTTCATCGGGACCAGGTGACTTATTAGGCTTTAGTTTGTCTATTTGCTTACTAACATCGTTACTAGTCACTACTATCTCGCTTAATTTGTTTTCTTCACTATCTCTGAATAGAGTCGGTGCCTCGGGTATCATGTTTAAATTTTCGGTGGTGAAAACTGTTGAAAAATATGTATTC
Source organism: Homarus gammarus (assembly GCA_958450375.1). Lineage (NCBI taxonomy): Eukaryota > Metazoa > Arthropoda > Malacostraca > Decapoda > Nephropidae > Homarus > Homarus gammarus. Next base: position 1,687,706 of record CAUDMG010001135.1, on the reverse strand, counting down.
AAATTATTGCTCATTTCTCCGTCGTTATCAGTGAGCTCGCCGGTGTCTGACCGTATTGGTCCAATTTTTCTCGTGTTTTAGTTTGGTACATTTGGTAGAATCCTTTGGGGTTTGTCTTCGCCTCCCTTGCTATCCTTACCTCATTATTCCTTATACAGCTGACATACCACTTCTATAACTTCTATGGGCTTAACGCTCATACAGTTACTATAGCTTATATCATATAGCATAACGTACATAGCATCATATAGCCACCAACAGCCATGACTTGTATTGACTTCAACAACCATTTCTTTCATCAACAACCTTCATCCGATATATTAAAAGGAACAACAGCTAGGCAGGATTTCATTAACTCCGGGTCATGTAGTGCAGTAAATGCCACTACATAACACGGACGAGTCAACCAACTTTGCGATTTGGAAATGAGGCGGCGGTGAAGTCGACGGGAAAATCAGGATAAACTGAACCCAACAACCTGAGAGCATGTCATTAAGACATTTCTAAATATCGCGACTCTCAACTTTCTAACGGCTCAAAAATTCTCGTGAAATATTAAAATGTCTATTTAGTAAATACCTTTAAGTCCTTTTACATCTACTTAACAAATAAACAAATATAAACGTGAAACACCTAACCTCACCTCACCTTACCTCACCTCACCTCACCTCACCTCACTTCACTTCACCTCACCTCACCTCACCTCACTTCACTTCACTTCCTCACTTCACTTCACCTTACCTCACCTATGAATTATTTACTTAGTCCTCCCACGCATCAGTCACGTCAGTCCCCAGTAGGAAGTGGGGAGGTCATAGATGACACAACTATTGATCATGACTATAATATATTCACTAGTATACTACATAAAGCACAAGAACAAAATATACCATACAGAAAAATTAGGTCAAATAAGAATGAGCCAAGGTGGATGACCAGAACACTTAAACATGACGTAGGAATAAGGAAAGGAATTTATAAGAAATTAAAGGGAGGGGAGGAGCAGCTCAGAAATAGGTATAATGAACTATCTAGGAATGTTAAGAAAACTGTAAGGAAAGCAAAGAGAGACTATGATGTCAAAATAGCAAGAGAATCCAAGGCGAATCCCAAGGGATTTTTCCAGGTATATAGAACAAAAGTCAAGGACAAGGTTCGGCCTTTAAAGTCAGGGAGGGGAGAAGTGATAAATGGCAGTGAAGAAATAAGCAAAGCATTGGACAGCTATTTCTTATCAGTTTTCACACAAGAAATTCGCGAGGAAATTCCAGAGGTGGAACTAATATTTAGGGGAAAGGAAGAAGAGAAGTTAAAGAATATCACTATCAGAAAAGAGGATGTTCTTAAGAGGATAAATAAACTAAAGAAGACAAAATCCCCAGGGCCGGATGAAATTTTCCCTCAAGTCTTGAAAGAGTGTAGGGAACAGATTAGCGGACCCCTTGTAAATTTATTTACAAAATCATTAGACACCGGAGTTGTACCAGACTTGTGGAAACAGGCAAATGTAGTCCCCATATTCAAAAAGGGAGACAGAGCATCAGCGTCAAATTACCGGCCGATCAGTTGGACGTCAGTAGTGGGGAAATTTCTTGAATCAATTACAGCAGATAGCATCCGATCGCATCTAGAGAAAAGCAAATTAATCTACGACTCGCAACATGGGTTTACAAAGGGAAAATCTTGTCTAACAAATCTGCTGACTGTTTTTTTAGGAAAGTCTTCGAGGTAGTAGATAATGACGAAAATTACGATGTTATTTACTTAGACTTTAGCAAAGCATTTGACAGAGTACCGCATCAGAGGCTTCTGAGAAAAATTAAGGCTCATGGTATCGAGGGGAAAGTTTTAAATTGGATTAAATCATGGCTCACCGATAGAACGCAGAGGGTCAGCGTAGATGGTGTTAAATCTGAGTGGGGCCGTGTAATCAGTGGGGTTTCCTAGGGGTCAGTACTATGCCCACTCTTGTTCATAATCTACATAAACGATTTAGATACTGGGATCAGCAGTGACATAAGCAAGTTTGCGGATGACACCAAACTAGGGCGGCAGATTAATTCAGGGCAGGATGCAAATGCATTACAGGAGGATCTAGATAAACTGCAGGGGTGGTCTGAAAAATGGCAAATGAAATTCAACACCAGCAAGTGCAGCGTACTTAATATTGGAAGAACAAATACTGACAATGTATACAACCTTAACAACATCAACCTAGAGAATTCGACTTGTGAAAGAGACCTAGGGGTACTTGTAAGCCCGGACCTACGGCTTAGAAAACAGTGCGTTAATGTTCGAAATAAGGCAAACAGAGTATTGGGGTGTATATCTGGAAGTGTAAGTAATAAGAGTGCAGAGGTCTTATTGCAACTATATCTTGCGCTAGTCAGGTCGAACCTCGATTATGCGGTTCAGTTCTGGTGCCCTTATTATAGAATGGATATCAATTCACTAGAGTCGGTGCAGCGAAGAATGACGAAAATGATTCCGGGACTTAGAAACCTTCCATATCAGGATAGGTTAAAGAAACTTGAATTGCATTCCCTAGAAAGACGAAGAGTGCGGGAAGATATGATAGAAGTATTTAAGTGGGTGAAAGGAATCAATAAAGGGGATATAGATAAAGTTCTTATAATATCCGAGCAGGATAGGACTCGGAGCAACGGATTTAAGTTGGATAAGTTTAGGTGTAGGAGGGAGATAGGAAGGAACTGGTTCACAAATAGGGTGGTGGACGAGTGGAACAAGCTTAGCAAATTGTAGTAAGTGCTGGAACTCTGGAAAGTTTCAAAGGGAGGCTAGATAGATTCATGGATGATAGAGAGTGGTAGTAACTCTCGACAGGAGCTGCCATGCACAGGCCATCCGGCCTATTGCAGACTCCTTATTTTCTTATGTTCTTATGATAGGAAGGAAAACATTAGCGGTAACATTCTTGGTAAGTTTTAATTCGTTTATTATTTTTGTGTTTTTTTGTATGTGATCAAAGAGCGTTCTCACTTACTCGTGTTTTCTCTCCAAAGGAATGTCTCTCTCTCTCTCTCTCTCTCTCTCTCTCTCTCTCTCTCTCTCTCTTGTAGAAGGCCCAAAATATCAGACAAACAAGAATTCTCGCGATAATAATTAAGGCTTTCCTCAGAATGGTGACTCGGGTAACAACACGTCGTTTCCTGGAGGGTGTTGGGATAATAACACCTGTCTCTGAGACTAACGATGTGTTAGTAAGTGAAAACACCTTTACCTGTCGTGTCTGCTGGCTCTTGGTGCACCCCGGGGGATGATTAGATCTGTCCGTCTGTGTCTCTGTCTGTCTGTTTGTGTCTGTCTGATTGCCTCTCTCTCTCTCTCTCTCTCTCTCTCTCTCTCTCTCTCTCTCTCTCTCTCTCTCTCTCTCTCTCTCTCTCTCTCTCTCTCTCTCTCTCTTGTGTTTAAAAAAAAAGCACGCACTTAAATAGATCACTACTGAAAAAACACCACAAGACACCTTAATATCACTCGAAGACGCCTTCAGGGGTGTGCGTTGGTGGAGCCCAGACAGCAGGAGAGGTGTTTCAGGGTTCACACAAGTTGTATATTTTCATCTCAACCACGTAAATTAATTCCTACACCACTGAGTTCTTTATATCCACCTGTTTTTCTTCTTCTTCTGCTTTCTACTCTTCTTCTTCTTCTTCTTCTTCTTCTTTCTACTCTTCTTTTTCTTATTCTTCTTTCTACTCTTCTTCTTCATTCTTCTTCTTCTTCTTCTTTTTGCTCTACTTCCACCTCATCTTCTTGTTCTTCCTTCTCTTCTTGTTCTTCGTCTTCTTCTTCTTATCCCTCTTCTTCATCTTCCTCCTCCACTTCCCCTTCCTCTTTCTTTTTTTCCTCATCCTATTCGTCTTCCTCTTCGTATTTCCCTTATTCTTCCTTCTTTTTTTTCTCCTCTTCCCTCTCCCTTCTTCTTCTTCTTCTTACCTCCCACCCCTCTTCTTCCCACTCCTACTTCTCTTCCTCTTCCTCGTCTTTCTTCACCTCTTCCCCCCCCACCTCTCCTTTCTTCACTTCCCCCCCCTCAACCTCTCCTTTCTTCACCTCTCCTTTCTTCTCAAAGCCTCCTCCTCTCTTTTGTTCTTCTCACAACCTCCTCCTCCTCCTCTTCCCCTGGACTGACATATATACCTCCATAAAACTCATAATTAACTTTTCTCCGCCACTTACACCTGAGCGATGTTGAGTGTCGGGATTTTTTTTCCCTCTACAATGAGCTTTCCCTAACGGAGGATTTATCCCTATAAAATGTTCCCTGCCAGGGTATTTTACCACATGATAAGTTCACTGACAGGATATATTTCACCGTGATATGTTCCCTGTCAGTGTTTATATTTCCTTAAGTTCCTAGTTAAGGTATTTTTTTCCCCCAGGATGATTTCCCTGCTAGGATATTTTTTGCCTGTATAAGTTCTCTACCCACAAAAAGAGAGAGAGAGAGAGAGAGAGAGAGAGAGAGAGAGAGAGAGAGAGAGAGAGAGAGAGAGAGAGAGAGGTACCACGGCGTGTGTGTGTGTGTGTGTGTGTTGGTCCGTACACTACCTTTAATATCTTGATTTTGGTGTCATTCCATCGTTCCCTATGTGAGGTAAGGTGTAGGCCATTTGATATACGAGTTATCTAATGCATATAGCCATAAATTGTGAGTTATTTAATGTGTATAGTCTTAAATTGCGAGTTATTTAATGAGTAGAACCTTTAATTGTGAGTTATTTAATGAGTAGAGCCTTTAATTGCGAGTTATTTAATGAGTAGAGCCTTTAATTGCGAGTTATTTAATGAGTAGAGCCTTTAATTGTGAGTTATTTAATGAGTAGAGCCTTTAATTGTAAGTTATTTAATGAGTATAGCCTTAAATTGTGAGTTTTTAAATGTTTATAAGTTATGTGATTCATTTATTAATATAGGTGTGGTGTTTACAGGTAGATATTAATTAAATCTTAGTGTATCCAGGTTGATAATTAATTAAGACTTATTGTATACAGGTAGATAATTAATTCAGTCCTTAGTAATATCCAAGTAGACTAATAAAATCTAAATAAACCTCTGAATAATACAATACATAATAAATGGGGTATACCTGGATACGATGGTAAGGAATACATTACTGTGGGAATGTTGCCCCCCTCCACCTGACGATCCCTGGAGGGGTGTGGACATAAATTATACTAAGCCCTGGCACACAAGGAAGGGGAGTTGACCATTTTGGAGCTGAAGTATTATATTATTATTAAACCTGATAGTCTGTGGGGCATTTGATGTATATAGCTGGATTTATTGTATGTGTCTGTCTGTCTGTCTGTCTGTCTGTCTGTTTGTTTGTTTGTTAGTCTCTCTGTCTGTCTGTCTGTCTGTAAGGGGAATTTGATAAAGTAAAAGATAAGGGCCATTTGACAAGGTAAAAGGAAAAACTTATTTGAAAAAAGGGCCATTTGTTAAGTTAAAGATAAGGGCTATCTAATAAGGTGAAGGTAAGGGCCATTAGATAAGGTAAAGATAAGGGCCATTTGATATATTGGCCAGGGTGTGACCTCCTGAGCCACACTTCCTGCTGGATCACGTTATTAAGTAAAGTATTGGTAGTGTGATGGATGGACTAGACCCTTGATTAAATTCTGCTCCTGTTATTAAAATTTTGTGGAAACTTCTTGGTAATGGTATTTAAGCTTGTGGGTGTATGTGTGTAGAGTCATACATACATACATACATACATACATACATACACTGCAATGTAAACAGGTATATCAATGTAATTAATCGCCTGTGAGTGCCGGGTATCGCACCAGGACCATGAAAGTCAGGTGAAGTGAGGTGAGAGAGCTGGTTACTGTATGACCTAGGTCACCTCGGGTCAATAAAATTCTACCCAGGAATAACTCTCTAATTAGGTCTAATTACCTGGTTTAATTACCTGAATGACCTTGAAGAATGTGGTGTTTTATTGCCCGGTTCTTCTTGTGTTGCCGCTGTGTTTTACTGGCTGTTGTGTAGAGTAACGAGGGACGACACGAACACACACGCATGTACACACACACACACACATACTCATGTACACCACACACACACACAAACACACAGACGCACACACACACCAAGAGATAATTTAAATAAAAACAAACGATATAAAAAATCAAAGCTTTTACAACAACATAACAAAACAAACAATAAACAAACAAACAAACACAAACAAACAAACAGCAAACACAATACAGACACTCCAAAAATGTGTACAATAATATAGCCAACAAAAAAATACACAAACACACTACGCAACAAACAAAAGTATATACATTCTTACCTACAAAATCTAATCACCTTTTGTTAATTAGGGTTAATTACAGGTAAATACCCGTAATACCTTTTTTACTGCCTGAGTAAACATAACACCTTAATTGAGACGCTGAGATTATATACACACACACACTACACACACACTACACACACACTACACACACACACACACTACACACACACTACACACACACACACACTACACACACACACACTACACACACACACACACTACACACACACACACACTACACACACTACACACACACACACACACCTAATGCAAGCATTCATCCCTACAGCTCCATTATACAAAGGGTACAAACTATATCAAATTTTAATACATCCTCTAGTCCTTAAATCATACATCCACAAAACCTCTAAAATGTTTATACGACTCTTACATCAAAACACACAATTAAAACATCACAGTACATCTAAAAATATATACCCCCCCCCCTCCCTCCCTCGCGTCACATCAATTCCCACCAAAACACTTTTGAATTTTTAAGAGGGAATTATGTAGGGCTGCTCTGGGGATCGCTGGCCTTACAAACTGTTACATTAATCATAATTTTCCGTCGCTCAGGACCAACATAAACAGGTGGAAATTTGTCGAACCAGGAGCCTCATCAATCTTTCTTACCTGTGACATGTTTGACAGGTGTTGTGGCCAAGTATGATGATTATGATGTGGCCATATATGATGATGATGTTGTGGCCATGTAGGATGATGATTTTTGTGGTCATGTAGGATGATGATGTTGTGGCCCATATATGATGATGATGTTGTGGCCATGTAGGATGATGATGATGTGGCCATGTAGGATGATGATGTTGTGGCCATGTATGATGATGCTGATGATGTTGTGGCCAAGTATAATAAACCAACCTTACTTATGGAGGATATATCCAAAATAGGATATATCACGACTGACTAAGTATGATGGTTAACTGATGTATGAGGGAGTGATAGTGTAAGTATGCTCAGAAGTATGAGAGTATGATGAGTCGGTCATACTAGTGAGTTGGGTATACTTCACCTAGGGCACTGCCACTCGAGTCTCTTCAGCTCTCCAAATTGTAACATTCGGTGTCTCTTCATAGGTTGGTGGAGTGTGTGTGTGTGTGTGTGAGGCAGGGCATGAACCAGCGACACTTAAAGCAGGAGGTTAGTACTGTGTCCACTCAGCCACAGAAGTCTGGTAATATAACGACACATTAACCTTGGTAGTAAATATAGTGAGAAGACTGTCAGGATCACCACTTCATTTCACTTTATGATTAAACACCCTAATGTTATCTTAATCTAACCTAACCTAATCAAAAAGCCAAACTCTACCTCACAAAACTTAACCTTGCCTAACCTAACTTAACATAACTTAACCTAACCCAACTTACCCTAACCTAACACCTCCTTCCATTTAGCACTAAGGAGTTTAATTATCAGGTTAAATAAGCTGTGATTTCAAATTTTCATAACTAAAATATGTCATAATTTTTTCCCCAATTTTATGACGCATTAGCACAATTATTGATCTCACTACAGTCATCAAGGGTTAAGATTGTTAGTTAGTGAGGTGTTTGACCTTTACGAGATGAGTTACGTAAACATTTGACCTCGCTAAAGCATTCTAGATTATTAATTGACGTAAATTATCATAATGTAGCGGAAACCAATTAATTAGCATACGCATTAATTAATCAAAACAGGACATCAGTATTGTAAATTATAACCAACAACACTAAATTTTTCCAAGTAGTCCCCCCCCCCCCCCTAACACGGAGTACGGTCACACACAATAAAATATAAATGTCAGGCGGGAAATTAGACCTAGATAATACAAATCAAATGACAAAACGGAATAGAATCGCCCGCATTGATAATTTTTCTGAACAATGGAATACGAAAATCACATCAGAAATAAAATTGGGGCTGTCGCTATCATCACCACCACCCCGCCATGTCCTCTGTTACAAAATTACGAGGTATTACTGCACCGGTACACCAACACCAGCCCCACCCCCCCACCGCAGCCCTCAGCCCCCCCCCCCCACCGCAGCCCTCAGCCCCCCAGATCCCACTAGCCCCCATGCTCCCCCCCCCCTCCCACACCCCTTAACGCAATACCGCCTTCCTCAAACACTGGACTCTGGGATCACGTGAAAATTGGTCACCCCAGATGTCAATTGGTCATTAAACACACTAACGCTGCCCAGAGGAGTTTTATTAGGTTAGGTTAGGTTAGGTTAGATTACCGTTAGTTTAGGTTAAATCAGGTTAGTTTAGGTTATAGTAGAGTTTGGTTTAGTTAGGTTAGGTCAGGTCAGGTGAAATAAAACTGTGGGTTCTAATATTCATATGATTCGAACAATCTTTTTGGCTGAATGCAAGTGGGAGGGAGTCAGCTCACCTGGGGCACACCTGTTAAAGGTTAAGAGACTCACATGTGTCTCTCCAGCCAGCACTGATATGACACACACCTGATCATCGAAAAAGAACACCCAACTTTAAACAAATAATCACCTAAAATCAAGATATATCATGATCGCTTTCTGACTCTCGCGAAAACTAATGGATGTTTGCTTTAATTTAGATTCAATTAGCCAAAATAAAATAACAACGCATTAGCAAAAATCAATTATAGGTCGCCATGGTTAATTGATTTAGTTAACAGTGGACAAAAAAAAAAGTGGCTCCCTCGGTGAATGAATTTGGCAACGGTTCTTGTATCATCTCCCCTGTGTTTTTATATTTGTGGACAATAGAATAAAGGTTCATTATTGGCTGACGTTGACCTCTGCTTAACGTTGGTGGGGGGGGGGGGGTTTATTCAGCCACACAACCCTCTTCTATGCCTCTAACCCCACATCCACGACACCACAAGAATAAGAGGTCCATGGAAGAGAGGTTAAGTGGAGGAGTAGGTTAAGAGGTGCTTGGAAGGAGAGGTTGAGTGGAGGAGGAGGAGGTTAGGAGATCCTTGGAGGGAGAGGGTGAGTGGAGGAGGAGGTTAGGAGATCCTCGGGGGGAGAGGTCGAGTGGAGGAGGAGGAGGAGGAAATTACCTGACGTAGAGTAAGAAAGATGGACTGAGCAGTGCCCACAGAGGGAAGGAGAGACGGTGAGGCAACTAGACTTTTGCAGATTCAATAAGGTTAAAACTTCAGCATCAGCTAAACTTATAATTTGCTTATCTCCTGCCTGCACCCGACTAATGACCTGCACCTGACCAATGTACCTGCACCCGATTAATGACCTCCACCCGACCAATGTACCTGCACCCGACTAATGACCTCCACCCGACCAATGTACCTGTACCCGACCTCATGCACTGTGCACGCCACTTATGAGCCACACAGTCTGATGGCCTTGAAATTCCTAACCGGCAACTTGGCTGGGTCCATCCCTCTCCCGCCTGCCTAAATATACAAACCAGGCAATTAATCGATGGTCAGCCAAGATGTAAAGTCAACGCTTACTCCCGAACACGTTAGTATAGAGAGGTTTTAGAAACAAAGAAAATACAGATTTAAAAGTTATTTATCCTTAGTCTCTTGACATATAATGGGAGAATCTTGTGACAGGTCCTAGATGTAGTTTCGTCGTCAATTCATTAATATAATTCCTTCATTGTTTAAGCAAAGATACGAACATCTAGAACCTTGTGTTGATCTTAAGAACAAGGAGTAGTTTATAATAGAATTGTTACCTTTGGATTGTTTAATATTTTCCTAACAGTGATACAGCCGAAAATAGATCCACCAATCACAATCGCCTTTACATGCAGCCTTACTTCACGTAATATTGCCGGGTAAAATTACGAGTATCAGAGCCAGGATGAGGTCAATGGAACTTTGGCTGACTGTACTGTACAAACCCACAACCAGCGAGATTATGTAAGACTTACCCAATACAAGGTCTTCTGGACTAACACACCCACACCCACACAGAATGAACATCGTTAGTGAATATGTAATGAACAAGGTTGGTTTTGTCCGTCTATCTGTCAATCTCTAAATGACCCACCGCTCGTCTCAACCAGTTAATGAGGCAAGTAGTGGAAAAGTCTGTCAGAGATAAATTTAGTTCTTTTATTTAGTTCTTAGACGATTTTGTCTTGATTAAAAGAACCAGAAATAGACCCATTGAATAAAAAACGAATCACAGGTTGTTTTTTTCGTTGTTCTTTTCTCTTTTCCGGAATAGAACACCAAGATAAGTAGTTCCGAAGATTATTACTTGAACAGCTGATGAATTTTATAAACAAACATACGAGAGAGATTGGTGCCGCTTACCATGGAACCTCCCTCACCCTTATTCTCAAATGACTGTGTTATGAAAGCTTAAAAAACATAGATCTCACATGAAGATTAACCCCTCCACAGTTTGATCTCACCTAATAACCCCCCCCTCCTCTCCCCCCAGTGTAGGATCATTTAGTTTCTTCCCCTCAAGCTTCTATTAATGGTGTCATATTACCGTGTTAATTATGCTAAGATGGCACCACAGTAATTCACCGACGATGACTTTAACTAATGCGTCTTTATTATGGTGTAAATTGGCTGTTCATCACGACACTGGTCTTCTTGAAACTGACTTAGAATATTCATGGTTGTAGGCATGATATATACAGTACAGGGTATATATATATGTGTAGTCAGTGTCTGCTTATTAACGTACATAATGCATGCGTGAAAACTTGTACGTTGAGTGAATGAACGTTAACCGTATATGCACGTAAAGCGGATGGACTGTACGTTAAGTAAATGTGCGTTAACCGAACACTAACTGTATTATGAATCTGAACTTTTTTTCTTTTATCTTTTCTCACATTCTCCTTCTCCCTTCTCCTCCCCACCTCTTCTTCCCCACCTCTTCCTCCCCACCCATTCTCACCACCTCTATCCCATCTCCAACACTTTTCCCATCACCTCCACTCCCCCTCCCATTACTTACATTCCCCTCCCATCACCTACACTCCCCTACCATCACCTATACTCCCCTCCCATCACCTCCACTCCCCTCCCATCACCTCCACTCCCCCTCCCATTACTTACATTCCCCTCCCATCACCTACACTCCCCTACCATCACCTCCACTCCCCTCCCATCACCTACACTCCCCTCCCATCACCTATACTCCCCTCCCATCACCTATACTCCCCTCCCATCACCTATACTCCCCTCCCATCACCTACACTCCCCTCCCATCACCTATACTCCCCTCCCATCACCTCACCGCTTGCTAAATGCTCATAAATCCGATTGCGAATTTTCTCTCCTGAACAAAATTGGATTCTATCATGTGACGCCCGGGTGAGTCTCCCCAACACAGAGAGAGAGAGAGAGAGAGAGAGAGAGAGAGAGAGAGAGAGAGAGAGAGAGAGAGAGTATTACCTCCATACTGAATTCACTCACGGAACACACACACACACACACACTCTGTTCCTGGTAAAAGCAGTGGTTAACAGGACCCAAGTGGTGATTCTAGCGTTTCAGATTGAGGGAAGGAACACGAACCTTTCTATTTAATCCTAACTTAACCTTACCTAACCTTACACAACCTGACCCTTACTTGACCTAACCTGACCTGATCCAGTGTATACGAGTCACCGGGCAATATGGTAACTTTCATTGTAATTTTATTTAATTATTTATGGTAGAGACCTACCCCCCCCCTACACACACACCCATATAACGCATATATTTATTCCCACTGACACATCGAATATGCTTGACACACATAAGTTAATTTCCCTGACTGACTGATTTTGGTAATAAACTGTCGTGTTACCTGTGTGTATCAGGGATTTACCTTTGGTGTCGGGTATATGAGTCGACCCCAGCACATAATTACGTGGTATTTATGGTAATTTATCCAGGTTATGAATATATATGTATGTATATCTATATGTGGTAGATTAATAATTATACAGCGATATGATAGTCATATTACACAGTGTTCAGTGATGGGTCGGGAATACCTGATATTGTAACCTGCAATTAAACTTAGCTTCCCAAGTGCACTGTGGATAAGAACGGCTTTAATCATTATCATTTAGCTCTTATTAAACACCTAAATGATATATTAATGTTAAGTAGTAAGTTATCTGTGCTTGGCAAGACGTGAGGTGAGTAAAGGTATGGAAGAGGTGGATGGTGATGGTGTAGTGCTATACGGAACTTGTGGTGCAGGTGTTATGGTGAAGTGTGGTGTGTGTTGTGGCTGTGGGGTTGGTACATAGTCACAAAAATACACACACACACACACACACACACGCTCGGTGGGTAGAAGATATCTCCTTTATGCTCTACCCTACATCTCCTTTCTCCTCTCCCTTTCTCCATTTCCTTCTCTCCCTCTGACCCTCTCTCCCTTGCCT